>JAQIWD010000391.1:0-22348 GCA_034694825.1 Anurida granaria
GGATGACGCGGTTGATCGGAAGGGGGGAAGAAATGCAGAGAAAGTTGGAACCCACATTCATCCCTCTTTTTGGTCCTGTTGGCATCAACGGTGGTGGTGGAAGGAAAGTGGAATGGAATTTTTGAAAACTCCGAATGCAATTCCAAGATTGGCAGAAGGGAAGGAAATAAAAATTCTTTGTCGTTGGTTCGGATCGACTTCCTATTCTTAGACCCAATTAAAGGCCCCCGAGCAGTCCGAAATGTCTGCTTTCTTTCCACGTCCCCCTTTCTACCCAAAAAACTTTCACTGGCTCTCTGTTTGATTGGAATAGGAGTCCCCCGTAGCTTAAATTCTCTGCCCTACTACCACAGGGATTCCTTTCTTCGCCTGGTATACCGAAAGGGTATTTACCCTAACGTTACTCCACTATTCCTGTCTCTAGAATCCTACGAAAGTCGAATGGTAAAATTCAGGAAAAGTTGTAGACGAGGAAAGGAAGTCGATTCTTAGGATCTGCAAACTGAATCTTCTCCTGCAGATCTTCTACTGATGGTGGTGGTGGTTGCATCGGGTTTGAAAAAAGGAACATCCCCCATTTAAAATTTACATAGCATTTTACGTGGCGTAAGGCGGGAGTCCTAGAAGGTATTTCCATATTATTAAGCTTCCCTCCTTAACACGTACATGGACGAGGAAGCATTTCACTGCCTGTCGCTCCCTGCTGCCGTCAATGCACCCAAACCTTTCAGTGGCTGATCATCGATTTTGACCCGACCTCGTTTTCAACAAAGAAAAAACCTCCGATAATTAAAACTTTCTGAATTGAAATGTAAACCACTAAGTTCTTCTGTCAGCATGTGACTTTGGTGACCAATTAATCCACGGACATGTTTGCGTGACTTTTGACAGACGCCCGTGTGACAGGTTGGATTAACCTTTCACGGTAGGATCCTAATTGGAAATGTGTTCCTGATTAGTTTGGACAAGAACCAGAAACCTACTTAACCTTTGCTTTTGTTTTTGTAACAGAAGCCCCCTGTTGTCAACAAGGTAATAATTTATGATAGAAGGATAAAGTGAAAGTAATCTGTTCGGCTAAACTGTTACCGGTACATGAACTGTGTGTAAGTTGAAAGTGAAAATCCACACTACACACTACGCTTATTTTGTCCGAGTCGAAGATCTAAGGAACGTAAGGCCAAAGGAAGCAATTTCCTGTGTAGCAGCCCAAGACCTTCAAGTCTTCCTTTGGAGACCATCTTTGTAAAGACAGGGAAATGGTTGTGGGGTTTTGGCAAAGAATACCTCACGTACTGGGCGTCCCTCTTCCAAGAGTTGCACTCGGAGCGTCCATGTTTGCAGACATGTTTCGCAATATCCGCTGCCGTTGTGATGTTAATCAAGTTAGCCTACGCCTCCCAGTAGGACCAGGCTAACTAGGAACTAACAGTAGGGCTGACCTTCTATTGCCACGCTTTAATTTTGCTTCTATCACCAAAACAGTTCAAGTTTTAGGAAAAGTGTAATAAAACAAAGAGAATGGAAGAATTAACTCTTAGCTAAAGTAGGAATTATGGAATATGAAGGTAATCATGATGTCTCTTTCCCGTCATTGTCATTATCCTCCTACTTTTAACCCCCGCATATCCCATTCCACCATGTCATCAACCCATTTAGTAGCCGCAAGAACCCCTTTCACCAAAGACACAAAAGATGGGAAGGAAGAGAAAAGAAAGAAAGAAAGTCTCCTCCACAAAAGAACGGCGTGGCTGAAGTGTGTTGATACTTTCCTGGAACTCGGGAAAGAAGAAAAGAAAGTGGCTTATGAAAAATGCGAGAGAAAAGACAAAAAAATAAAATAAAAAAAGAAAGCAGAGGGAGAAAGGCCTGAGTCCTCGTACATTCCAGTAGTAGCAGTGGGACGATCTAAAAAAGGGAAACATGTTTGTTCTTCTTTTTCATTTCTATTCTTCTTCCTTTCCTTTCCCATTCACCTTTCTATCCTCCAGAAGAGACTAAATAGACTCCAACACACTAAACTCTGACTGTATAAAATAAAAATACTCAAAAGAATCCACAACTTTTTTCTTTGGTACTTTGGGCTGGAAGATAGAAAAAGAAGGCACAATACCAGAATAAATAGAAAATCCTCATGTGAAGAAAAGGGTTCCCGAAGATCCAGGAATTCTTAAAGTAAAACCTCGTCAAACTTTGCGTCGCCAATGCCGCCTGACTTGCATTGTATTGAAACACAAAAGAATTAATTCCCAGTTCCCAGAGGATTCTCTGGAGAGTAGAAAGCTTCCGTACTTTTTTTAGTTTGAAAAAGTATACGAATTAATTATTAAATGCTTTTAGATTAAAACAAGTCCTGATTGAATCTTTTCTTAAAGTCGTTTTCCTTTTCAAAAATTGAGTTGGGAAGTAACCAACCGGGAGGCAAAAGGTAGGCGGGGGTATTCTATTACAATGGAAAAGAAAAGAGGGGGATGATGTTCGAGGCGGAGAAAGGCAAACCAACTGTGAAACATTTCCTGTAATAATGAATGCTTTATTACTGGCAACTTTTTCTACCGAGGAACCTTTTAACCACTCACTCGCTTTTATGTTACAGGGACAACGGCGGAAAATGTGGCCGACCGTATTAGATTACACAGGATGACTTTCCCCTCTTGCGGAAAATGAAATGGAGATCTCCATTATCATCGCGGGGTGAGGAGTCGTCGTCGGTAGCGGTGGTGGTGGTGGTGGTACTCAGGGATACCCCCGATTTAACCCAGTGCAAAAAAAAGGTGTTACATCCTGAAAAAATTGCAATTTAACAACAGTTTAGCAGGATTTACACCCAATTTTTTGTATTTAGAATAAATTTCGTGTTGTAAATTATAGAGTAAGTTCATTTAAATTAAGAATCTGATTCCAATCCCTTTAAAACCAATTTTCCAAGGGGAGAATCCAATTCCATTGGAGGGATTTGGGGAAAGTAAAAGTCGTTGGAATTTTAATGTACAGCGGGAGAAAGGGCGATGAGGGACGTGAGGATTGATGACTGACTGACTCGGAGGTTGGTCGTGGGTTGCTCCCTTTTTCCATTGTAGTTGAGTCATCATCAGGGAGGAGGAGATGATGATCTCCCTGAATTCATCTTGAAAAGATAGGATTTAATCCTCTTCTACCAATACCAAAAATATATTTAGTCATTGTAACGAAAGCTCTCCGACGTTCCTCGACTAGGGGCACAAAACTACAAAGAAGGGGTTGGGGGTCCTTAATGATCACATGAGAAGTTGGGATTATTTTCTCCATTCTAAATTAAGAGATTTGATCCTTCAACTTGATATAATTATTTTTCTTTAGGTGGGGAAAATGCTACGCGTGGCTTTTCGAAGCTTTGCTTTCCTCATGGAGAAGCCAGGGGGTGAGCCATGAGGATTAGCCCCAGAAAGTCTCCAGCAGCGTCACTTTTCTCCTTCCATTAGAATTAAATAGGGCAACTTTAGACTCCCCCACAACTTGTGCAGAAATGTATTTACATTTTTGCAAATCAAAATCAGGGCAGACCATACGCACCATGCGGGACTTTGCTTTCTTTCTACTTTTTTTTTTAGGAAAATGAGATTTTTCTTTAGCTTTAACGAAAACTGGAAGAGAGAGGAGACTATGAAGAAGAGAGAGATTAAAAATACCTCAGAATGTTCAACACGTATCAGCCTTTGGTATGCAAATGTCAAGTTTTTAAAAAGAAAAAAATGTAGGAAAACCTCGGCTTTCTCCAGCTTTTTTGGCAGGAGAGGAGAAAGGGGACATAAAAGAGTTTTGGGGACGAGGTTGGTTGAGATTGAGATGAAAATGGGAAACGAGACTTGGGGGCATTATTATACGAAATTATTCATGAATGAAAAGGGGAGAATAACGAGTTTTGTATGGGATTTCTGATGTCCTAGCTTTTTTTCTTACTCAAAATCAAAATCAACCTCGCTTTCTCATAATACGATGAAGATGAGGAGGGAGGGTAGGAGAAAGGACTCAACTTTTTTTAAAGTTTAAACTTTTATGACGCAGAGTGTGATTAGGATTGTGGTTTTGGAATAATAATCACAAATCCGAGTCCTTCCCTTCCTGGAATATTGCATATTACTTTTATACTCAATTATGGAAGAGCACATTAACAATTTAACGTAAGTGAGGACGCGGATTTGGGAAAGTGGAGCCCTTAAGCCTGTCGCCCCTTCATGTTGGGTAGAAGTTTCCTCTTAGGAGAGAGACTTCATTTGGGAAAAAATTTGTTTAAAATGCGAGGATGATGCGCTTATAAAATTTTGAAACGGGGGGGGGGGGTATAGTTAACCTACCTGCTAATCCTGTTGAAGATGTAAAACCCTACAAGGGAAAACACAAGAATATTACAAGGAATAAAATCCAGGTTAGGGAGAAAGTTTTATGGCCTTGCTCCCTCCCTCCTAAGTCGTAACTCAAACTTTCTTCCTTTCTACAGTGAAATGATGAACTCAAGTCTAGTAAACTTGGACAACCCCCAATGTTCATTTCTAGAGGCGAAAGAATATTGTCAAACGTTATCCTTCTGTTCCTTGTTTAGGGTCATCAAACTATGAAATCTGACCTACTGATTTTTGCTAAAAATAGAAAAATTTCCATTCAGAAAATTCATTCTTTGCAACTTGCTTAGCCGTCAAATTGAAACTTTTCTCTTCAGAAAAATATTTCTGGTGGTCACGGAAATCCAAAAGTGGATTCACTCTAAAAGTCCTTCCGAGTGGGGAAAGTAAGGCGGAGAAAGTGGGGTCAACGGAAAAGATACGGATAGACACTATTTCGGTGGATCTCAAAATTTCATCGACAGACGAGTGAAATTTGTCTGAGTCGAACCCAAATTTAATGGGATGGAAGGGAGATTCATAAGAAGGGGAAGACAAAGGCTGGGAAAAGTGGATCTATTAATCCTCCCTTTTCTTTTGCTCTCCCTTTCTAACATCCATTTTAGAAAGGAGGAAAGCTACATCACGGATATTACCCAAACGACACTTTCCCTTAAGTTGGATATTTCCCTTACTTCTCCAATGGGTTATGGAATGGGCCCTGGACGAACACTGGAGATTCTGGAAGAAGATTGGAGACGGAGGGGAGATTGATTTGTGCAATTTCTCCTGCCCTTATCTGATTGCCGACTTTCTCTGCCAAAAAAAGGAATCCGACGGATTCGAGCAAATTACCTCTCACTTTTAGCCCATAATTAACAATCACCAGCTAAAGATCCAATGGGCGTTTCATTCCGTGGGTGATAAGACCCCTCAATCGTTTTCTTTGGGGATCTAACACCCCTTAATAAATCTTCATTGCCGGGGGTAAATAACCTCTAAACCTTGAAAAGTGAAAAAAAAAGTGACGCCACATTTGTCGTTTGTTTTTTGCAGAATCCACTGCTTTTTTCTAGTGCAAAATTTCTACAAAAGTGGAAAAAGTCGTTGGCTGTAAACGCATCGCACTTTATTGGAAAAGATGGAATCGCTCTCCAGACCAATTACCAGCACCACCGTTCCGTTTTTCATGACTCACTTTGGATATAAAGTGTTCCATGGGATTTGAATTCCCACTTGAGTACGTCAATCTGTCCTGACTGGAGATGTGAATAATTTAAAGAAATTGAGGAAGTGAAATCCATGAACTCAGTGCGTGAGGGCATCAATCAATTGATAAAACGCGGATTCAAATAGTTTCCAGAAATTGAGAAAACTAAAACTGTTTTCAATGGGATAAAATACAAAATAAAGACAAAGTGAGTGGTTAACTTTACCTGAAATGGAGTTTCCCACGCATAAGCTCAGTATTAAGAAAAGCGTCGACGTGGATGACATGATGGCGAGTAAGGAGATGATTTTCGGTCCTCTCCTTGGTTGGCTTCTTAAAGTTTCACGAATTTAAATTAACTTGGGCTGTTGTAAGCGAAGAGGGTTCGAATCATTCCCCCGACAAGATGCTGGGAAATGCTGGTTAATTAATTAAAGTCAATTTATTTTCTGGAGATGAATTTTGAGCGGAATTGTTCAACGTAATCACTTTGGAGTGGAGGAAATTAATTAACTCTGAGAGTTGTGGGTGGTGGTTTTTAGGACGATTAGTGTGTTTCAATCTTCTGCTTTCGGCTCTCCTTACGAGTTTACAGTTTATTTTGCAATTATTTGTATTGATACCTGAATTATTTTAGACGGAGAAAGTGGAGGTGGAGGTAGAAAGTGATTAATGAAATCCAGGACTTTCTCTTTCCCATTTAACCACAGAGTTTAGAATTCTCAAAACATTTCTCAAGCACGGGGAGGTGGAAGTAAAAGTTTGGTTTGCTGACAGTATGTCAGGCGAGGTTGACCTTTAGGGTTATCTTAGTACGTCTTCAGGAGTCAAGACGAAGCTGAGTCGGGCAGACGCACTTCCCGTAAATCCTAAATTAAATTTTAAAAAAAGAGTGAGCGACATTAGATTCAGTTCAAAAATTCCTATGAAACGGACCCAATTCTGAAATTTAGTTGTAAAGAAAATTAAGTTAACGTTAAAATTTGAAAGAAAGGGCGAGAGACGAGAACCCTCATATGCAAGAATTGTGGGATTCCACTTTCTCCCGGGGATCGATTTCAACCCCCTTATGGCAAACGGTCTTTAAAAATTTCTTCTTAATCCGTCCGTGGCTACTTCCACTCGAAAAACTAATCGGAATACTTTTGCATGCCAGAGGAAGGGGGTGGTAACTTTACAGAAATTAAGACCAGCAGAATATTTTAGGAAAAAAAACCTAAAAGCGTCAGGGATGATTTGCGAAGTTATAATGTTCATACGAAGTTCTAGTGTTCTCTTGTTCTAACGAAAATCTATTACCGGGATCTCGGACCAAAAGTTCCAGGTAAATTGTTGGAATGGGATGATGATGATCTTGACGCGAGGAGCGTATTGTTGGTACTGAGGAAGTAAAGTTGCTCCAAAGTCAGAATAAAAGACGAAATCCGGATAGTAGCACGAGGACGCGTAACGTGTGAGGATCCTGGATCTGTGACTCTTCTTTCCACTGGCTATCAACCCTCCCCTTCGCCCTTTCTCCAGCAGTACATGGGGAAAAGACTTGGAATTTTCTCCAGTTCTTACGTACGTTCTAACTTGTACCTTCCCTTTTCCATCCAACCCACCAACCACGCCTGATTCCTGGCACAAGTCAGGAAACGCAGAGGGAAAGTTACCCTACGCCAAAGGATAATATGAACTCCCTGGTCTTATCTCCCCAGTCTTACCACCATACAAAACAAAATGAATTTCATGTCTAATTAATTTTATCCAAAGCAAACACACACGTACTCTACGAGATTCTAAAATCTTTTAATTAGTTCAACTCAATACAAAGAACATAAAACTTGGGAGGATTCATTTGGAGCATTTTAAAGCTTAGGAGCGTCAGGCTCAACTAATTTTTAGTGTGTTGCCAGAATTGCAAGTTGCATTGTCTCCAAACCATGTCAGTTGCCAGGTAAATTGGAGTCCCTATTCGACTTATTTTCCTCTTGGTTACTTGAAAAAGGAGGAGGTTAGACGAAAAGTCGTAAGGACGAGTGAAAGTGAAACGCTTCAGTTTGAACTCTTGAAGTATCCGATGACACTTAACTTCTATAAATCTGACAAGTCCTGTCAAAACCTTTTGCCAAGTGAACCCTATCGAAATCCTAAGGTTAATCGGAGGAGGATAGACTTTCTTTTATTCAGAATTATTTACTACACGGCTGTTTGTTTTTATGGTACAGAAGGTATCTTCAACACAGTTGGAAATTTTCAACAACAATGGGGAAAACACAATTGAGTTCAGGAATTAAGACGTTGCTGTCAAAATTTTGCAAATTTGAGCTTGTTTTGGGTGCATTTTTCTGGAAGATTTCCTGTGCTTATATTTTGTAAGGTTTCTTAGACCCAAGGTCTTAAATGGCATCCATTCCGTCATAGTCAAATGAAAATTCTAAGAAACTCTTGGTGGCTCCAGATGCGAATGACGTTTGACAAGGGAGGAAGGAATGCATAACACATGAGCACCAGAGAAAATGCTGGGAAAAATTCAGTAATTCCCCCGGTGATTTCACCAATACCTTTAGAATTTATGAACCAACAGCAGCACAATTTTATACACAAAATCGGACATCCACATTTTCGAAATACGAAATCGTCGAAGCAATTGGTGCTAATTGGTATTTTAGTGCTAAATTTTGTGAATTCCAGGATTTATTCCGGAGCTTACGCTTAAAACTTTCGCCCATGAAGCCATCCACCTATTGTTTTCATCAAAAAGAAAATGAGTAATGATTGTGGCTCTGAAGGCTTCTGGCTTAACAATTCCTGGAAACTTGGAGACTGAAATAAAAGTCGTAATTGAGGGTTACGAAATGGAATTTTTTTAAAATTTAAATTGAATTTTCGTTTTCAGAGAAAAGTAGAAGAGGTCTGGGAATCTTATTTAACGATTAGCGTCAGAAGGGATGGAGTAATAAATTATCGAACCTTCTTTTTCATGACAAGGCAGAAAGTGGCATCATTAGGGGCCTTGGAGAAAGCCGAAAGTATTCGAATACAATTTTCCATGTGGTGGTTGGGTGGGAGGCTTGGGAGCTTTCAAGATTTGTAAGACTTTGCTTTCTTTCTTTTCTCGTCGTTGCGTTGGTATTAAAGCCTGGGAAGACGGTGGTTATCACTTTCACCAAAGCTTAAAGCTTGGGGAAATGGAACATTAGACTTGTTTTAGCACTCTTCCGGGTGTTATTCTCTCGTTTATTCCTCAGAAATTCGCATCAATCAATCTCCCACTCATGCTATCCCTCACAATGCTATTCGTCACCCAGGAATCAAGGAAAGATTAATACAATTTCATCCCCGTTAATTGTTGTGGGGGAGGACTTATTAATCTTCTTCTTTTAATTAATCCCTAAACTGTGTCACATGTAAACAACTTTGTAGGAAGGGTCCTTTGCAAATTGAGGCATTTAGGCTAAGAGAGTGATTAATCTGAATTAAGATAAGGGAGTACTGCGCGTTTTGTTGGCAAAGTGCCCAGAAATGAAACTAAACCATGACACTTTCTCCTTCTTTCACTGGAGTGTGGCTACTTCGTTCAATTCAAGGTATAAAAAATTATATACAAAAAATTAGAACGCTTAAAGGTGCGCCCAGACTGGAGGGCAGCAACCAGACTTTCATGAAAGCGTTAAGCGTTCTAATTTTCCAGCGTTTGAAATTTAGTTAATTTTACTCTATTTAAGCAGCAGTTATGGGCAACAAATTTTGCAGTGAAGCAGAAAACGATGAAGGGATTCCGGATTGGTGGATATTTTTACTTTACGACTATTCATTTTGATTATACAACTTAATTCTTATCAGTCATTGGTTAAATAGGCACAAAAGTTTTTGCTTTACAGGAAGTCCCGTAAAGATAAGACGAAAAAGGAGAAATGGCATGAAAAGGGGAACTGGATTTTTCCTTTTACTTTATTTTCAAAAATCTTTGAATGTGTTCTCAAACTTTTTCAGAAATTCCTTGATGATTCTTATCATATTATACGAGTAGGAGACTTGACTCCCATTCCGCCGGAAAATACGGAAACTGTTTATCTGCCCAGGAAAAGCGGATTGAAAGTTTTGAGACTAACTGGGGAAAGAAAGAAAGGAGCTTCACTTTCTCTTCCTTTTTGTGGAGTTCTTTTACTTCTTTACCTTGGAGCATCAAAAACTTATCTTCCTTTCTCCTTAATTTACACGAATGTGGGGTGGGAATCATTCATTAGAGGACCCTATTCACTACTACCCTCCTTCATTCCCTTTCTTTACTAACACTTGTATAAACTCATTTGAGGAGATCGAGGGAATTGCTTCAAGTGCTTTTCAACAATTTTTGATCAGGAGGAGCTCAATCGTGGTCGTGGTGGATTTTGCTTGTTCTTGACTTCCTTCCGTTGTTTCCTTACATCATCGTTTTCCCCCTTTTTTGCTCAACTGATTCCCATCGGTTGGTTGTTCCCTTTCCTTTGTCTCATGCCTTCCAACGTCTACTTTCACCAGAAGTTTAAGTAACTGAAGATCACATAAGTCTCATGAACTCAGAGATAGATGAAGGACAGGGGGGAGTAAAAACTGAAGAGTTAACGAAGCCGAATAAAGGAGAAATTTCCTCCGATTCACTCGTCAAAAGAAAAAAGGAAGATAGAAGAGGGAGAAAATTACATGAAAGGAAGAGGTAAAACAAGGAGAAAGTAAAAAAGAAATTGTGGCTCCTTTCCTGGTGAGTTTGTCCATGCCGTAAGACATTCGCCACTTTTTCCATTGATAACGCCCAAGACCATAATGTAGTAAATGTTACGCTAAAGTTACATAAATGATAAATCTACTCTAATTCTTAAAGACAACTTGACAACCCTCTCCTTGGATCGAAATGGTTCATGACTAGTTGAGCCCAATGAGTTTCAATATTCTTTCAATTTCCTGCCGATAACAAATTTTGGCAAAATCACTTGCTTTCCAGGGCGTCAACTTACGACATAAAATTAACGACTCCCTGTTTGAGCCTAAGTTCCACTTGAACTTTCCAGGTTTTCCTGATTTCTTCATCCTAAACTTTATTGTTTGCTCTTCAGGATGAATGCAACTTAAGACCAACTTGACCGCGTGGAGAGAA
Source organism: Anurida granaria (assembly GCA_034694825.1). Lineage (NCBI taxonomy): Eukaryota > Metazoa > Arthropoda > Collembola > Poduromorpha > Neanuridae > Anurida > Anurida granaria. The sequence goes on from JAQIWD010000391.1 coordinate 10,688, forward strand.
AGTGAATTGTAAATAAAAGAAAAATGATTGGTACCGACGGAAAACGATTGCAATTCGCGTCAGTGAGTAACTAAAAGGATGGTTTGATAAAACTCTGCGCCTTTGTCTAACGAGCGATGCCTCAGGGGTGTAAATACTTTAATTTGAAACCAAAATTCCTTTATGGTACCCCGCACCGCCATGTCAATGAATTTTAAATATGTATTTTGAGTTCTTTTTGAGTTTTCAAAACAATGGCGTCCTTTTTGCTTACCATATAAAGTTTTTTGAGAATTAGAGTACAAATTTTCATTTTAGAATCATTAAAAAATACGCTCGCACGCGATTTGGGTTGAATCAATTCAGCCTCAGTTTCCATACAAAGGTGGCAAACAGTTTTAACGGGCGGAATTTTAAGGTAGCATTAGTTATTTGTCTGAAATCCATGGAAAAATTGAACTTGAGCGTTTTTGGAACACGGATTTTCTAAATTCAGCTACAAAAGTTTACCCCTGTTGAAAATATCAAACAAACAAAATAGAAGGAGAGGAAGCTTTCTGGAGAACGTGAAGGGAGTGAAAGCCATTATTGGAGAGGACTGCATAAATTTTCATAATGTCTCCTCTCATGATGAAGTAACATAAGTTTTTCTTAAGAAGACTCAAAAGAAAAGCCAGGGAAAAAGGGAGAAAGTATTAGAAGGAAAACTTTTGTCATTTAATTTCATGCAAGTAATATGTAGTCACTTAAGATTTTCCTCGGAGGAAGAACAGGGAAGAAGTTCCTTCCTTAAGTGGAGGGGACAAGAAGTTGAAGACGAATCTGGCAAAGGAACTTGGGAAGCCTGCTAAGGAAGCTGGGGAAGCACAAGGGAGATTTGTATCTCAAACATGTTTTATAGGCTAAATCTCCAGTGCTCGTAACTTTTTACTATTACGCTCCCGTATTATGGCTAATAAACTGTTGCTATTAAGGCAGGAACACCAAATATAGCCATAGTACAGCCAGCATCATCCTCAGCCAAGCACACTTCTTACTAACTAATTAAATCATAGCACTCTCCAATGTCCACTCCATCTGTATTCTTTACACTCGTAAATCCCAGCCATCCAAGGCATAAGTTGGAAAGAAATCAGGATAAATTTGACTTTCATCAAACTTTCACCTCACGCTCAGTGAAATTTGCAAGATTGGATTAAGTAGAAAGGGGATAAGGGGAGATCATCATATACCACGCGCTCATGTTTCAATACATCCGGATTTCATACCCAAAACTGAGAAAAAGAAACTGAAGCTATTGGAAAGAAGGGAAAGGGACAAGAGTTGAATTGGAAATCAAAGGAACTTTCACCAGCCATTACGGTCGCCTTCCTCCTTGGTCCTCCCCCTACAAATTCAACATCCTCGGGCGGGGTTAGAAAAAGCTACTCCTGATTTTTGTAAATTCAATGGACAAATAACAGAAGATCGAAATCAGTGGGATCATGTACAACTGCCACTTTGGAATGCGGGAGAACCACCATTGTTGGAATAAAATGGAAAAAGCACCCCCTTCCCTCGTCTTGGGGAAAAGGAGAAAGTCTTGTAACCCGAATTGATTTCATTCCGTCGCAGACATAAAAGTATTAAAAAAGGGACTGAAATCCGTGTATTTGTGATTCATATTCTTTGGTGAGGGGATTCACAATTCTAATCCGTAGGAATGAGATAATCAGAATCCCGTATTCTAGTGATGTAGTCCAGGGGGATTATTATGATTCCAAGGAAGGAGAGGAGCTATGGGCTGTTTATGCACTTCCTTCGTTCTTCCTCATCGGAAAGAAAGGAAGGTGGGTAAGACGATGATATGGAAATGATGTACTAAGGAAAGGAAAGGGGGAAGACATCACATAGACATCATGGAATAGAAATTCATCCCTCTTATTGGAAAACCTGACACGAATACGGAATGACCAAAGAGTCGTGTGGGTAGTAGTGGCAGGGAAGGCGGGGGAAGGAGAAAGTTGTCGAAACCAACTTTCACTTCTCCCACGTCTGCAACTTTGTTTTCCATTCATTCCTTCTTCGAGTTTCAATAAAGTTTAACTTTAGCATGAACAACGCAGGAATCCCTCATCAATCCTCTGTATCGAAATCGAATCTTCCTAATCTAACTCTCCTACTTTCTGGGAAATCGTAAAACAAAAACTTTAATTTTAGAAGGAAATAATAAAAATTAAACATCATTGATTAGCTCAGCCTTCAGCTTCCAATTTGTTCTAATTGAAAACGTGAGAATTTAAATTAAATATTCCTGCATCTCATCATTTTTTAAAAGGAGCATCCTGGAAAATTCGGAGCGATCCCATCAAAATGATTAAAAGTTGTAAATGATAAAATGATAATTCGGAAGGCTTGGATTTTGTCTTTGTTGAGAAAAGTGAAAGCCAATTCGTACTCCCGTCCCCGTTTCTCTTTCCAGAAATCCAGGACTTGAAGTTCAAGTGCACCAAACCGAGAATTTCCTGTCTCCATCGTCGTGGGAGGAGGAAGCCTTGATTTCATTTTAATCTAATCCTGGAGATGTCTTTTAATTTGTTATGGAGGAGTGAGGAGAAGAGGAAATGGGATGAGGGTTAAATATGTACAGCCAAAGGAATAAGGGAAAGCCACGACTTCTGCCAGAACGGTAATAGGAAGACGAGGGGTTAAACGCTTCATGGCTAACAAAGTGGAAAATCGAAATTTTCCATCAGAAAAAACTCAGATTTGGTTTAACGGAAGTCGAAGGAGGCGGGTGGGTTCGGAAGAAACTGAAAATAAAAATAGTAAGGAGGGCATAAGGAATGGAAGAAGGCTTTGTGCCGTTGGTCTCACACCCCGAAAGAAAGTTAAGATTCAAGAGGCAGAACAAGGGTTAAAAATTGACATTCCTATACACCAAATGTCCCAAGATTGATTGAGGAGGAAGAAGACCGGGTTCTTAATCCTGAAAGGAAGAAGACCTGCAAGAAAACAACAACAGAACGGATTAGGAAAAAGGAAATTAAACAAGTTAATTTAGATTTCATCCAAAGTTTCATTCTGTATGACTGGCTGTTACTCATCTGAAGGGAGAAATGCTCTACACCAAGGAATCTAAAATGAAGGAATTGTGAAGGAATCCGCATATTTTAGAATCACCCCCTGAGAAACTTTCCAGGAAAACGAAAAATTCCAGGGAGTCAGTCAATCGGAGAAAGGAAGATGAGATTCTGGTGACAAGAGCTTCTGTAAGATTAACTCTGACGCTTGACGGCGGAATCGAGTGTCAACTATTTACCATACTTTGGCGGCCATCACTAAAGGATCTACAGGAACTACGACGTGATGGGAACTCATACGACGCTACTAAACTGCCTGCTCACTCTTTACGATTCAACAAATTAAAACAGTGTAAAACTTTAATAGATGGTAATCTCTAGGAACAGACTCTCTTGCCTCAGTATTATAATTTGAATCACATTTTGGTATTAGGAATCACAATCGAAACATTGATGGAATTAAATTACCGCACTGCTACACTGCCCAGTTGGACAAAAATATTGATTAGGAGAATTAGATCAAACGTAAGCAGCGGCAGTATCAGATTGTCAATTTGGTCTGTTAAAGCTTCCACGAGTGAATTCACCAAGGAAGTTAGAATCACGGCGAAAACCACAGTGGGAGTAAACGAGCATGTGCCTAGAAATTCAGAAAAGAGATCAAATCAGTTTGAATTGATTTCATAAATTGCAGACGGAATATTACCAGACATGTAGAGCAGCCAAATGAAAATTATTTGCGAAAATGCACAGAAAACTGTTCCTCCAAAGCTCTTGTTGGTTCCTGCAACGTTCGGATTTGGTTTTTTTTAGAATTAGAATTTAAATTTCTTAAACGAAATTAGAGTAAAGTCGAGTGGTACCTCGCCAGCGCGTGTTCCCAAACGCAGTTCCGCCAATACTGGCAAATGTGTCACCCACGCCAACACTCAGCACTCCAGCCAGGCAAGCGGCAATCTGGAATCCGTTGAAGCTTGAAGTAGGAGTATGGACCCCCATGAGCCAAATTGGCACTGAGCAACCGGCAAGAAGGTATAGCGGTGTGATGATTAACTTCCCTTCATCTTGATGGTCACGGAAAATGCCAATGGATCTATCAATCTTTTCACCCAGTGTACTGCCAAACGTCTTCAATTTCAGAGATCGGACTAGCTGTTTGAATAAAAGAAAGAACGTAAGAACTGGATGAATTAATCTGCCAACTGTGAATTCATGATTTTTGGTTTTACTTCTGCGAGGACAAAAATGTACATCATTGCGGCACTTCCCATGTACAAAAACTCTCGATCCACTAAAATTCCTGGGAGATAAACTGCCAAAACAAGAAAGTGGAAATATTTTCGATCCGTCGTCGAAGGTTGGGCCCGTGTCCGATTCTTCCAGAACACAAAACCAAGCGCAATTGAAGAGCAAACGATGCAGTACAAGAATAACGTGATCTAGACATAAAATCATTCATTCATCATTAGGTGAAGTCGAAGGCGAAGTCCTCTATTAAATCTGTAATGACTCTTACGCGAGCGTGAAGAAATTGTCCCAGCCATGAAAGCAGAAACCATAAGTCATTGAGACTCAGTCGAAACCCAATTGCTGCAAGACAGGACTTGCCCCAGAGACAGAAAAACTCTTCAGCGAATAGGAATTTCCAAGGTTTGACTGAAATTACCAGTAGTCGACTTGCAATCATGACTCCAAGAAACCCTGCCTGCAGAAAATTGACATTAATTGCTTGAAAACTAATTTGTTCAAAGCCAACTCAACAAATGGACATTACCTGAACATATAAATCGATGAAATCTCCATTGGTTGCTTTTGAAATATTTGCCGGTGGCGTTGGAACCGTAGTTATGCAGTGTCCAAAGGTGAACGCAAATGCCTGCGTAACAATTAGAGCCTCCCCAAACGTAAAGCTCTTTGGGTAATAACGAACAATGTTGTAGAAGAGGTAGGGGAAGGCAAATGTCAATGACACGCGTGAGAAAACCGTATATGGATCCTCTAAAAATACAAAATGTCAAGAGGTGTCAGATTTTGAAATGAGGAGTTGCACTTTCTTACCCCCTTTGTACACAAACCAACAGAAGACTGCAATAGCAAAAAATAAGGACACGTTCCTAATCCTTGCCAGTGTCACCGTGAAGTCAACTCCTATCGAATGGAGAAATGTGAGGAGCACAGTATTAAAGGTAACTATCGAAACTAGAGTAATCGATTCGGGTGTAAGGCCGGACAGCACAACTGCGACGGGGAGGAGCCAGGCTGTCCAGTAGCCAGGACTGGCACTCCGATACGACAACATGCTCACTCGCTCCTCACCGGGCTAAAAGTGTGGTCCACCTAATTAGTAATTAGCGAATGTCACATGTGATGTGCGGGATTACGTGACATACTAAACGAGAGCAGGTTGAATTCTTTTGATGATTTTGACGTGTCAGCCGCCAAGAAATTCAAAATTTCAAAAAAGAGAGAATGGTACGTTGGCTAAGCGCCGCGTCACAACTTTCACCCGACGCTTTTCAACATTTTATCAAATTTTGTATTAAAATTTTGAGATTAATTAATTATTGTGACCGGTTTCGGGCATTTTACCTGTTCTTTTTTTTATCCAAATTTTAGTTTATTCCGTACAATTTCATTTCTTGGTTTAGGAGAAGATCGTGCCACATTTGATTTTAATGTTAATTTCAAAGTTTTTGAAACGTTTTTTCAAGTTCAAAATTATAGAAAACTGAGTCATCTGTCTGCAGTTAAGAAGCGATTTATAGGTGGGGCAATGCCTGTTGGGTTTGTCAGTGGTATAAAGTGATTTCCCGGAACTTCAACAAACTCAAAAGATTTGCAATTAGCTTTGTAAATGGCCATAGTCTCATTGCAGAGTTCCTCCGGTTCATGCCACTTGCTGTCAATGGCCTTGATAAGGAGCATACTGCACCGAATTGCAGAAAGAATATCCAGGGCACCATCGTGACTAATTCGCATAAGTCCAGGGTTCCTTATGGTCACATCACGCGTCAGTGTCCAATTGTCAGCATATGGTTCCATTTGACGGGCACCGCGTTTCTATTGTTAATCAAAGTCAATTAATCAATTCTAATTTATCTACTCACCCCTTCATTTTATATATGCAGTAGTAAGGCCTGGGCGTACCAATAATACTTGTGCTTCTTGTTCGTTCAAGGCGCCCGAAGTGCCTATAACGTAAAGTTGACAGAGTCTTGACAATGGAAAAGACGGAGTGGTAATTGGTCCCGATCTTTGTCTATCAAGCGCAAGAAATTCCTTGGTGTAGTTCTCGTAGCTTGAGAGAACATTTTCATCAGCCCAAGTTAGTATTTTGACGTAATCAATCATCACCAAGCGTCGTATCTGTAGAAATCAACAAATTTAGAAACGCTGGAAATCATGTTTATGGTTCTTAAATTTTGTAACCTCTGAGGGAAATATGGCAGCGTAAATACTTCCAATGGCGGCACCTAAGAAGAGTAAATTCACAAGATATAATATGCATGCGATTTTTCCAAACCCTGACAATGGCTACGTTTATGTTATTCTGCGATCTTACCCATACTATGCCCAATGTAGTCAAAATTGGTCCATTTCAAGTAGTTTTTAATGACGCGTCGGATACACACAACATACTCCTGTGTATAATGGGGAGATGAAGATGAAGTCTTCGGGCTTCATTTATCAAATATGTATTGTGAAACTTTTCTTACAATATGATGATATGGGATTCCGGGTGGGAAATGGGAACTCTGTCCATGGCCTGGTAAATCGATACAAATAAGATAGAGACCCTTCGATAGATGTGGGATGAGGAGGTCAAACGTTCCTAAATTGTCCATGAATCCGTGAACCACGAGTACCTTATGTCCTTCCGGACTTCCATACGCCTTCCCTTTAACCAAAAGTAAGTCAACAATTATTTTATTTTATGACCATGATATATCGCTTGTAATATTTTACCACTTATGTGACCCCAGGGCACCGGGATTCGGATATCCACAGTATATTCCATTTCGCTTTGATGGCTCCACACGCTGTAAAAATTTTCGACTGAGGAATAGGACATTTGAATGTTTCCCAAATCCCTCAACGCATTAATTGTCTGTCATTACCAGCACTTATCCCACAATGACCTCGTGAAACCGGTTGTTGCCTCCGGTTGTTCTGTCGTAACAATGCTGGTCATTATCAAATTACGTCTACTGGGGTATATGTATAGGAATGAATGAATCAAAGAGCGTCTTTAATTTACTACAGCAAAGTATCTAAGTTTATTCCCTTACTCCTCATTGTGATAAATTTCAGACTTTTGTGTATTCGAATGATAGTAATTTTAACAATAGATGATCATGAGACTTGCTATTAAAAATGACTTCCATTGCACTTTGTTGATTTTTTGGTCTACTAACTAAAGTAATTTGGCCGGTGACTCTGCGCGCTGCCTAAATGCATCAAGATGATCCTAACTTGCATAGTTTTAATCCGGGTGTCAGGTGTATATTTGACGACTTGCGAATTAAAGGCGCTTAGCTTGGTATCCTAACTGTTTAATTAATTCATGATTAGCCTTTCTATTTGGCATTACTCCCACCTTCATTTTGTTTCAAATGTGCCAAAAATCGGTCTGATGCTATTCCGAGATCAGACCCTAACTTTCTTTTGGCTAATGCTCCTGGTTCCGGTCTAAATATAATTTTCTTTTGCTTTTGAGTAGTAAAGTGTATAAGATTAGAATTCCTTCTTCTGATTAGACAATTATTGATGATGATTCATTTTTCTCCCTTGAGATTGATGATGAAAGTTCAGCTTGACTTAAATTAATCTTCGCACTTATTGTAATCTGGACTCCGCTTGAGCATAAGGATTCAAAACCGCTGCTGACGTTGGATTGGCTGAAGCGGTGGGTAAATAAGCAGCGTACGAAGCGGCGTGCTGCTGTCCCTGTTGAACTGCCTGGGCTTGGGCTTGGACTTGTGCAAAGTAGGCGGTGTAAGGGTCAAATGCTGCCTGACCAAAATGCGCTCCTGGAAACTGCGCAGTCGCAGCGAGCGTGGGCTGATGATATTCGTAGAATTGAGTGGCTAGAGCTGTTGCTAGTGAGCTGCTACTGGGAAGAATGGCTTGCTGATAGGCTTGTGGTTGGTAGAGAGCAGTAGCCGGAAGTCTAGAATATAAGAGACAAAGAAGGCTTGTAAGTCCACCATGTTTGTTTTCCGGGATCTTTCCAAACTGGATTACAATTTAAAACGTTAAGTAAATTTCAGGGTGCTTTAATCAAGAACAACAACAAATCCCACAGAAAAATGAGAACAATGAAACACTGAAAAGATGGGAATCATACACAATAAAGAGCAAAAAGTGCGGCGAACGGCGGTGGGGATACGATTAGTTGACACAAAACTGACTTACCCGTAATTGGAAGCCAGGAGTGAGGCTGGATAGCCGGCCCGAACGAAAGGAAACGAGGCTACAACAAAAGTCACACCAAGCGTTTAGTCGGCCAACCAAATCTATCACATTTTCTACATTTCCTTCCTGATTCCTCATTTTCTAAACGACGCTTCATCATGAAGGTCCAAAAAAATGTTACCATGTTTTTGTGTTTTAAAATTGACGTTCGCACCAACATTAGTTTAACCGGGAAAAATTATCCGCGCTAGGGTGGGTATGAACGATAAAAATGGTGGTGGGCGAGCAGTCCAAATCCAACGAAATACAAATAGAGTAATAATGTTATTAGCAAATATGCTTCAAAACAAAATTAAATATTTCATCATCAAAACACGGTAAAAGAAATTTATCAATTTTTTGACACATATTTGCAACCCACGGCAAAAATACACACTCTCAAACCCAAAAATTAACAAAAAAAATTGGAATCGAGGAGAAATTTAACTGTTTATAAATTCTTAAAAAAAGAATGTTCACAGCTTACCTGCAACGGCTGCCGCTGCAACAGCATTCCCTCTTGGCTTCGCCCCCAAAATTGCCAAGTTGACATTTGCTTTCCGACCATCAATGATTGGGTTTGGCTCCTTGCAAGCTCGTTCCGCGGAAATGCGATCTGCCATAATGACCTAAAAAACGAAAGATGCATCAATCAAAGTCAAATTTCCTCCCAGGGTTCAAAGGGTGTCTTTCCGCCTTACAAATCCATAGCCTCTGCTTTTCCCAGTTTGCCTATCCGTGATGACAACAGCCTCGTCAATTTCCCCATAGACTTTGAAGTGATCTCGAAGAGTGGAGTCTGTGGTGTGATATGGAAGTCCGCCAACAAACAGTTTCGTCCATGTTGTGTCCTTTTGCTGCATTCCGGATGTGTCGATGATCGACGCAGTCGCTGTACCTACAAATGCCAATGACCTCATAAGCATATTGATTTGAGAATTAAATAACTCTCAGAGGTCGCCCTTACTGGGTATTGGAGCAGATTGATATGCCGCTGGCATCAGCATCTGGAGTGCTTCTTCCGGTAGAAGTATCGGTGGGACGTAAAAGGCACGTGCTGGAGGGAGAATCTCTAGAGAAGGCCGTTTCTTGGGCGGCTCCCCCAAAGGACTCTCCCCGCTACGCTTCACCGTGGTGATGAACACACAGCAAACTGAAATTAAAATTAATTAGAACCTGAACTCCCCCACCGCGGCGGTGGCGTTGGAAGCCTGAAAGACTTCCAGAGGCTTCTTAGCGTGGGAGATTAAGTTCCAAAATGGAGGGATGATACACAAAGAGCGGAAATTGCCAACTGTCTCTGTCACTCTTCCTCTTTTTCTTTTAATCCGCACATCGACACAAAGAAGCGAGTCGGTTCTTTTTAACTACTTATTGTGAGAAGGAAGCCAAAAATACAAATTGTCTTTTTGGACGCTTGCCAAGAGTCATTTGTACACGTTACGACGTTGCACGCAAAAATGCACTTAAAAAGTAAGGAAAATGTCTCATGGATTGAGATTTAAGGAGCGTTACTAATAACTGAGAAAGGTGAGTTATTGAGGAAGAGTGAAAGCTTGGATTCCTTATGTTGAAGGGATGGAGAAAGTTCTTTAAAAATAATTGAATTCCTCGTTACCTCACTTTATTGGAGTTTGATTTTGAAATCACGGAGTGGAAGGAAGGAAGTGAGATGGTGACGATGATTCTGGAGGAGCTCCACTTTCTCGGATTATGGACGAAGTGAGAACTGACGGTGTCCTCCTCCGTCGCTTCGTCTCTCCCGGACCCTCTTGGATTGGATACCACCGGATTCGGAGGCTGCTAGGCTATAGACGTCTTCATATGCACGCTTGCAGATGTTGGGGCTAAATATAGTAAAGGAAAGGCCCAAAGAGAAAGAGTAGGAAGGAAGAAGCGACCGGGGAGATGACGAGGACGATGAGTTCACCCTACCCGGGTATTCTATTTCAAGAAGACCAAGGAAAGAGTTGCCTTCTTTTTTTCCTGTCACCTCACACGCACAGCCTCAGAAGCACACAGATGTGGTCCAGGAGTCCTTTCCTCCCGTGGCATCACACCAGCAGGGAAAGCGTCGTCCCTGTTTCATTCCGGCGAAGGAGAATTATTAGGCAGGAGGGATAGATAGGAATCTCGGAGATGACAAACGGGGAAATCCGGCCTCCGCCTCCGAAATTCTCAAAGGAAAGGAACTACTCAAGCTTCCCCTTCTTTCTTCTGTGACAAGAGTCAATTCTTCTAAATCCGATGGATTCCTTATTGACCGACCGAGAAGCTAAGGGGAGAAATTTTCCAAGAGAGACCTTGTTTTTGTTTCAGAAGTGTGACTTCAAGGATTCGGAATTGAGACGCATCAGCCCGTTCTTTCCCGTCTGTCTTTTCCTCATTCCTTCTTCCGGTCGTCCATAAAAATTACTTCTTTCCGTAGGCATGAGGCGTCTCTTCCTAAGGCATATCCGTGCAATCAAGATTAGAATTTTCTCAATGATCCTAAATCAAAAGTAAGATACATGTTGAGAATGCGAAATGCAACGCAATAGGGCCTGAGGAAGGCGTTCCAAAGTGTAATCGCATCATAACTTATGTGGAGATCACGGATGTAGATAAATAAACTTTTAGATCTTTAGCCTTGTAGATTTGAGATTAGAATGGTGACAGGAGGACCCGGAAGTTCAGTGGCGTCCGCCAGAATTTCCTCAGCGGCCTCCACTTGATTTGTATATTCTCGTATATCGCTCGATGTCTCCATATCCATGTCTCCGTACATATTCCGTATGACTGTGCGTTGGTTGGAGAAATTGGCCGGGGCGACCTTGCTGCTCTTCCGATAAGGGAACCCACAGAATCCAAGTAGAAGTCGCCATCCTCCATCCCATGAGCTGGGAGCTTCTTTTTTCTTTGAAGCTACAAACTCCGTCCCGGTTGTCTGGAAGTGATCTTCTGCAAATTTCTTGTAGTCGTAGTCATGCTGGGCATCATCAGTGATTTGACTCAAGGCTTTGATGAGGAAGATAAAATAACAACGAATAGGCATGAAGACCAGTTCGTATGGGAAGGTGTAACGCGCGAAGATCCCGTCGATGAGTAGAACAAGCGTCAAATACACGATGGAACCAACACATCCACGGTACCACAGGTGGAGAAATTCATTGAAGAGCTACACAAC
>JAQIWD010000392.1:0-22347 GCA_034694825.1 Anurida granaria
TACACTTCAATGGTTTTGACTTGTTTGAAAGTTAATGTCCCTTTTACTCTTCCGTACGGAAATAATGAGCAAGACAAGACCAAGACCACAGCGACAGAAGGGGAATTTATCCTCAAGTTTGTTCAGGCAACTTTAATTCAATATAATTCAACTACTCCATTAATTCTATTTTAGGTAACTCCCACGTTAAGCCACCATCTGCCAATTACTAGACTCAGCAATCAATACTGACTGACAGTCTTCCAGTATGTCACTCAAACTGGTCAAAGTGAAACCTAAGAAGGGACCGGTGGAAGGGAAGAGGTTGCCTGTTCATGAAGTCCGAGAGGAGTAAGTTAACTTTTATCATGTCGGGAATCGGGAGCTGTTTAAGATATATTTATGGCATTTCCTTGTTTTAGATTGATGGAAACCTTTAAGACCCATGACGTCATCATCGTGGCAGGAGAGACGGCTTGTGGAAAGACAACACAAATTCCTCAGTTTGTAATAGATGACAAGCTTAACAGTGGAAGGATGATCGCTGTAACACAGGTAAATATCACAATGAAAGTGTTTTAACCCAAAGTACAAAGTATTCAAGTCTTCCCATTCGTTTTCTGACTTCAGCCCCGTCGTATTGCGGCAATTAGCCTGGCAAGGCGAGTTGCTCAAGAGCGTGGAGAAGAGGTGGGCGGGACAGTAGGATATGCTGTTCGCTTCGATGAAAAGACAAGCTCAGCTACCAAATTGAAGTACATGACTGACGGAATATTGCTAAAAGAAGTACTCTCAGATCCTTCCTTGACGAAATACTCGGTGATTATTCTGGACGAGGTTCATGAGCGCTCTCTCAACACGGATCTCCTTCTGGGAATTTTACACAATGCCCTGCACCAACGGAACGAGGGGCAAAAACAGCAGCTTGGAAAATTGAAAGTCATCATTATGAGTGCTACGATGCATGTAAAACTCCTCACGAGGCTGTACCCAAAGTAAGAATTAAATTGGATTCTATTCTATTGGAATTGTGTATTTATTATTATTCTATGCTATTACTCAAATAGGGCAGGAGGGATATACATTTCTGGACGGACTCACGCCATCAATACTTTTGACTTGGTGACAGAACATAATGATTATGTCACTGCCGTGGTTTCTCAAGTGTGCTTGCTCCATGAAAGTTTGCCTTTCGAGTAAATTAGCCCTTCCATTAATTTACCAAAAACCAATTAACCAATGGGTCACTTTTATAAAAATTATGCCTTATCTTCTTCAGTCAACACTTTCTCGCCTTTCTTCCCGGGAAGGAGGAAATCACTACAATTGTCTCCATCTTGAAGTCATTCAACCTGGAGAACCTAGAGGTACTTCCACTCTACGCAGCCCTCTCCCACGGGGCTCAAATGAAAGCTATCGATCACCCAAAAAAGGGAATCCGTCGAGTGGTCGTCAGTACCAACATTGCGGAGACGAGTTTGACAATTCCAGGCATCCGAGTTGTCATAGATTCTGGGTTGGTCAATCGCAAGTGAGTCGCAATTCGGTATTTTTGCAATTCTTGCCATGCCTTTATCATTTCATTTTATTTAGGAAAGATATTGGCTATGGTTACTCGTCTCTCCAGACGACTCAGATCTCTAAAGCAGAGTCATACCAACGAGCTGGGCGGGCAGGACGAGAGGCTCCCGGCAGCTGCTACCGATTCTACACAAAGAAAGATTTTGAACAAATGGAACGGTTTCCGGAACCTGAGGTAAAGCGTGCCAGTATTACGAGCATGTTACTTACTCTCCTTGGATTGGGCATTACTCGTCCATCAACTTTCCCATGGTTGGAGCCACCTACGGATGATGTAAGGATAACACACCTTACATTGAATGCTTTCTCCCTCCCATAATTCAAATTCTCCTTTTTATGTACACAGGCAATGAAATTTGCTATTTTGGAACTTAACGCCCTCTCTGCCATTACTACAGTCAAAGAGCCAATGAATCTCACCGTTGTTGGGAAACACATGGCGCTTGCACCCATCGAACCCAAATTCTCCAACATCATCCTCATGTCCATGACGAATAAATTACTGAAAGAGGTGGCAAGCGTCCTCGCTGTCCTCTCATCTGAACCAATCTTCAATCCATGCAAGGAAGAAGTCGAGGTACTCCGTTCTGAATTGTACCATCCGGATGGGGATTTGATGTCCTATGTCGAAATCATGAAGAAGTTTCGGAAATCACGGTCCAAGAAGGTCTTTTGCAAGACGTACAAATTAAACTTTCGGTGAGTCAAGTTGTGCCGGATTAAAACGGACTTAAATAAGGTTAAACTCGAACGAGTTTTTTTTTTTATATTCCAGGTCATTGCAGTTCGCTTGTAAGGTCCGTGGGCAGCTAATGAAGTATGTCTTGCGCATTAGTACAATGGACATAAGTAGTCAACAGCCAGACAAATACTCTGTAAGTGAGAACTTGCGTCGTCTCTTCGTCTCAGCCTTTCCTCAAAACGTGGCTCAGCTGGATGGCGATGTGTACCGTACTCATCGCCCGGACGGAGAAAGTGTGGAAGTCAAGATTCACCCTGGCTCCAGCCTGATTGGAAAACGAGCTCGGATTGTTCACTTTGTGGAAGTGACGGAGTTGGTCCGTGGATCAGTCAACTACATCAGTCACTTGAGTCACATGCAATCGTTTTGGGTCCAGGGTGTTCCAGTTCCAGTAACATACTAAAAGCCTACAAAGCCAGGAATCATCCTACGTGAGTCCATGTCATCCAGAAAAAGAGTCCGTATAGTGTCTTTCAACCAATACCTGATTGTTGTACAAGTATTGTAGCCTCAGATAATGTCATTTTATTCTTTTGTCAAATTTCTACACTATTTATAAACCAAGTCTTCCTGTTTAGACTTTCATAAGTATAACACTCCATAATGCGGAGATTAAATAATTTAAAACAAAACAAAATTGGTTAAAATTGGAATTAGAATTATTTTTTAGGACGACGTCCCGCCGCTCCGCGCTTGGTCGTCGTTCGACTCATGACTCGCTTCTGATGGCGCAACTGGGGGAAGAGCGTCCCACTTTGTTTGAGTGCAGAAGCTGCAGCACACATTTCCGCATCTTGGATGCTGTGACCTAAGATATTAGGAACGGCGAGGTCAATGCACTATTATTCTGATAACTTAGGGCTTGAGCTTGGGGTGTTCATACCTCCACCACGGGCGAGACGCTTTCCTCGAAAGTAGACGGCAACTATGTAAATACGCGTATTCGTTGGTCCCAGGGACTCTATCACCTTGTACATGGGAATGTCCGGCTCTCGTCCATTCATGGCTCGTAGGGTAAGGCAACATTGTTGAAGTTTTGACTTGGGGTCATTCCATTCTTGACTTACAATTGAGTTGGTCAACCTAAAATAATTGGAAAGAGAACATTAGGGAGAGGTTGAGTTGATTACAATTTTCCAGTACGTATTCACTAGACTAAGATTTCGGAGGAGCAGATTTAGGTATGACAGTCCTCACCTGGGAATGAAACAAACTCGGCAAAATGCAATGCACGGCGAGAGTCCTTGATCGACGTAGAGTGCTCCTAGAAATGCTTCTAGCAGATCCGCTCTGTCCTTTGTCTTCAGTTCTCCTTTTGGGTCACATCTCATGACGTACTTGGCCATTCCTAACTCATCACAGACCAGAGATTGAGTCCTATTGTTCACTAGAGAACTCCGGAGTAACTAGAAGATCAAATGAGAATTAGTCGTGGAATCCCTTGACAAGTGGGTGTAGTTCAGGTAAATCTTACAGATAAATGCCCTTCGTGGTGATCTGGAAAGAATCTGTAGAGATACTCGGAGGCAATTAGTTGGAGTACCGTGTCACCCAAGAATTCCAATCGCTGATTAGAACCACTGAATAATAATTACTTATTAGAAACACGCAGTAGTACGCCCATGCAGATTTTTCAATTATTCTAATTCTTACCAAGCTAAGTTTGTGTATCCTAAACTTCTGTCTGTGAATGCTCGTGCAAGAAGGCGGATGTGATTGAATCGGACTCCAATGGAATCTTCAAACTCTTCCAAGTTTTTAAGAACGGGATGAGTGGTGATCCAGTGCCGGTCCCCATTCGGCTCCTGCTTCTGGAGAGGATGCTTGGGGTAATGGACCCAACGCGTCAACAGTCTCCCATCATCATGGAACAGAGTCTTGGAAAAAATTCGGTCAGCCACCTACGACGCGTAGAATGTATTTGAATTCCCTTGTTTTTGGGTTCAATTTTGAATGCCAATACTCCTTACCTCAATCCCACCATCTAGAAATATTGCTCCAAGAAGTGCTTCGAAACAATTTGCCATTGCGTGACGCAACTCCGAGTCATGACACAAATCACTTCCATGGGCATAGAGCATGAATTGATCCAATTGTAAACCCTTGAGTTAGTGGCAAAATTAGCATCACAACGTTTCCACGAAAGTACAATCATATGCAATTGGTAAGAACGAGCCAGTCGGTTACCTGTGCCAAGAGAGCTAGATGATGATTTTGTACAATGGCTGCCCGATAGGTAGCCAGGCCCCCTTCTTCCAAGTCTGGAAACAAGTGGAACAGGTGAATCGAAGTAATAAACTCTACGACCGCGTCCCCAAGAAATTCCAATCGCTCATTATGCGTAATTCCAGATTGAGTTTCCTCGGATTCTCCAAACCTGGAATAAGAATTTCAATTGTTGAATTGGAGAAAGACAGAAATACAAGTTATATGAAAACGTACTTTGACATGATTGAAATCAAGGTGTTGATCCCTCTCTTTCTCGTCGTGTCGTAATGGATCATTCGATCGCCATATTCCGGCTGTCGAATCCCACAATTTGTAGTAGCATTCCTGGCATGATCAGGGTTAGTCCCAAAATTCTCCCTATAAGAGGGATGCGTCAGGGCCAATTGGAGCAAGTACCGGGTTTTGAATTCATAGCACAATTTCTCTTCCAATTTAGAAAGGCCACGATGGAATCTGAGGTGCCCGATTAGCACTGGGATCAGCATTGCATGCTACACAAAGAAAGATAGACAAAAACATTGTACAAACTAAAAGCCATTCTTTGCGTAATGTTAGAACGTGTTTACCTGGACAATGTCACAACAAAGTCCCGTTGTCCGAAATCCTTTTGAAGAAACAGCTATGGTGACATCCCGCTTCATCGAAGACTTGGTTCTCATTTCCTGGAGCTTGATTTCCTTTGCAACCAACCTGCGCCGATCCTCTGAGCTGGGCTTGGCCATGTTTGATAAGAGGTGGCGATACTTGACGTACCGCCGCCAACACCGCTGATACTCTGCGTTCCCGGCGTAAGAAAGTTGAGGTGGTCGAATCCCAAAGTGAACTATGACTGGGAACGGCATTCCACCACCAGCATCTGGCCCAAAAATGACAGAGATGAAACTTTAGTGCAGAATTCGATTGGTATAACAGGACAAGAACATAATTCCCTCACCATGCTCCTCGTCATCGATTTCTCGATCAATCTGGTCTACACGAAGCGCAACTGGTTTCATCCCCCACTTGGCCACGATGGTTCCCTTATGGCCATCAGCAATCTTTTGCCACTTCTTATGTTCCATTTTGTGAAAGGCACGAAGGTCGGCTTCTGGGAGAATATCCCTATCGTACTTCATGAGGTACATAAGAACCTGAAGAAAACCAACATTCCTGTGTGAGTTTCCTAAACTGTTAAAATTAAGAAATTGTGGAATTACCCGGATGATGGGAAGGAGTTCCTTCCCATTACTTGGAAGGCTACGGACGAATCTCGGGAAAATGTGATAATTGGGACACTCCTCGCCCTCAAGTCCCAATTTCAAATCCACGAGTTCGAGAAGCTCGGTGAACAAATATTTGGCGAAAGTATCAAGTTCCGCTACGCAGAAAGACTCCAATGCTTTCTCCTCCACGACGGAAATGTCATAGCGAATATTGAACCGAATCACAGAACATGGTGGTAAATCCCTGAGCGTTACTTTATAGTGAGACAGAAGAGAGAACCCTTCGAATTTGTAGTCATGGCCATCGTGGTGGATTACCGTGGGTTTATCCACAAGAAAGTTCCGTAGCGGAGTCACGGTAATACGGTAGTGGTAGAGGTGATTAGAGTTGTTGGAGAAGGGGTTACAGCGTGGAATGGGGGATTCTCCGGGATAGAATCCATGCCGGATCCCAAAACGTTTTGCCTTGGGACTACATCTGCAAACAGGGCCATCATTCATAAGCCCAGGGTCATTGTGCCAGAGTTCCTTGTGGAGCCGCCTAGGATGGAGTGTTCGACGGTGGAGTTCTTGATTGGCCTTGTCACTCTTGGAGAGTGGCTTCTCATCCTCATCGGAACTACTGCTGGAGTCACTAGAGTGAGAACTCGAAGAATGTCCAGATTCTCCATCTGATGAAGAGCAGCTTCCATTATCTGCACCATTTTTGATTAGTTCATGCATTTTCTGAGTCCCGAGTCTCTCCGCTTCGAGGCGAAGAGCGGTGGCCCGATTCACGATGTTTGTTTCAAACTTCGTGATTGTTTTGATTGCACGTGGAGTTGCAACGGTTTCGCTGTAAATCAATAAACACGAGTAAGTTGTAGTTAATGCATATGATGTGGCCTAATTTAGCTCGATCAATGTCAGATTGAAGAAGGCGTGACCCATACCCATTCGCGTGTCTCTCATAGTACAAGTCATCAGGAGCGCAACGTATCCAGGCAGGGACTTCATCCTCACTATCGCTGTTTGTATTTTCGTTGTCGTCTCTGAGCAAATTGAAAGCCAAGGCATATTCAGTTTCTCCTTTGGAAAGAGTAGCGGAACTTGGATGATTCCTTGGAGGAGATTCACTCCTTTGGGGTACAGGTGACGGTATCCGCGACCTTGACCGAGGTAACGGTGATTGTTGTACGGGTGGACGAGAAGGAAAACCATTCATCGGTCTTGCTGTTCCTGCATTCATTCAGAGAGTCGTTTCATACTCAATGCCTTATTAAATTGCTTTACAGGGTTCCGTAATTCATGATACTGACAAGACCCCAGCAATCAATTTACATAGGGCATTGAAATTTCAATTCGAAGTTGAATTCGGAATCACTTCTTCCTCGGTAGAGTTGGGATCACCATTTATCCACCAACAAGAAATCAGCCACCTCACCACAGCGTACCAATCGAGTTACATTTTCCAATCACGAATTACATGACAAGAATTTGGAGACAAAAATCTTTAGTAGGTCACAAGAACAAGAACAAAGGTCATACCAGGACAGGGGCTCTGTGATAACCCGGTAGGAGTAATTAATTCTGGGGCTGGTGGTGGTCGCCAGGAAAGCATGTTCTCCAACACTACTGGATGGTCACCGTGATCAAATTGACACAAGTCACCCCTCAGACAAAGTCCTTTCTCTTTTACAAGAGGAAATGAAATGATTTTTAAAGATAAATTATTATCAAACTCGAGTCGCAGATGAAATATGAAATGAAAAGGTTCTTCTCACCATAATACTCCTTGCATCGAATCACACCACAATTCCGGTTTCCAGATTTTGGACTCCCATTACGCGTTGAAGCAGACGACACTGAAAGCACAGAAAATCAACTAACGAAACCCCAATATCCATATGAAGCATAGGTATAAGCAACCTACAGTGAACACGTTTGGAGTGAGTAGTGGTGCTGGGAGATCTACTTCTTCCTCGGTCCCGAGATCTTGACCTGGATCGTGAACGACGACGTTTCATTCGCACTGTGCCATTTGAATACCTAGTTGGAGATCGGTCTCGCCTGGAATGAAATGGAGGTGACCTGTTCAAATCATGATTGGTCACTAAAATTGAAAAGTTTATTTTTCCGAAATCTTTGTGAAATGGGTGTAAATTGCTAACCTCCTGCTGCTACTTCTGTATCCCCTATCAGATGTACGACTCTCATAATCCCGTCCTCCCGCTCGAGAGCCTGGCCCGTCGTGCCGATGTCGAGTAGAAGTCGAGCAAGACCTTCGATTTCTGTCATCGAGACTGTCAGTCGAATCTCGCGAAATCCTTCTGCTATCTGTCGACTCGTGGAATCGGGATTCAGAATGGGGTATAGGAGTTTCGGATCTTGAACTACTTCCTCCGAACTGTAAAGTGAAGGAAGAATCAATTAAAATACGAATTCAATCCACCCTTCAAGAAAATCCATAAAAACTGTTAGGTGGGATGACCTACCGAAGTACTATAACCAGACGAGGTCGTTCCAGGGCTTCCATTCGTTTCTCCACTGCTTCCACTCGCAAATGAACTTCCGCTCATTCCAGATAACTCGACAGTTGATTTGGTGGGTTGACAGAGGAGCAGCTCAATTAGGCGGAAGGAACCGGGTAGTGGATTCCCGAATAAATCATAACTTGTAACTTAATTAGTGAACTGGTGAATAATATTAAATACTTCATAGTTGCAAAGTTAGCAACAAAGGAATGAATACAAGAAAGGAAATGGGATGATGATGATTCACGAAATTTCAAAAGGAATTTGGACAACCTCACCTTTCTTTCCATGAAGCGAGGCTACACGTTACCACATGTACCGCGGACACATAGTTACACAGTTGGGCAAAGGAACGCCCCGGCGAATGGACGACGCTGGTACGCTGATACGCTGGTACGCTGATACGATAACGTGTAGGATGCTACTACGCCAGGGCCGAATTAATTAATTAATTAGTTTTTAGG
The DNA here is from genome assembly GCA_034694825.1 of Anurida granaria. Classification (NCBI taxonomy): domain Eukaryota; kingdom Metazoa; phylum Arthropoda; class Collembola; order Poduromorpha; family Neanuridae; genus Anurida; species Anurida granaria. The sequence goes on from JAQIWD010000392.1 coordinate 8,711, forward strand.
ACGGATGAGGCGTCGCATGAAATTGTGGCAAAAAACTATGAAGTGTCTTGCTCAAATGAATTTTTTCCTTCCGTCAAAAAAGTCAACAATTTAGCAACGTGAATTTTGTGTATTATTATTTGTCAGATTTGAGGCGACATGTAGAAAGATCATTTTTTCAGTATAACGCCAATAAATCCCAGAGAACATCTTAACTAAAATAATTCAAAATCAGATTAATATGTTGTTGTGATAATAGTAAAGCCAGGGGTTCGTGAACCAGAATTTTAACACAACAACAAAAATTATTATAAGAATAATTATCACAAATTGAAATCATACGTAGAAATCCTTACTGACTACCTTCCACTTCCACTCCTGGTAATTGTGACTTTTTGCGTAAGCGTGCGGGAGCATCATTACAATTGCATAACATAAGGGATAGAGGGACTTAGAGATCTCCAGCCCTAACAATGTGAACTGGCTCGACCGACAAGCGGCAATGGGAGACTAAATCAAAAATGGGACCTAGATAAAAACATAACGCTTCCCTTGTTACTCCTGAAAGAGGCATACTTAGGGTTAGAGAGGCACTGCGCGAAAGCATCCCAAGGTCAAAGCAAAACAAAGTTCTGTAACCTTTAACAATAACATTCAAGTTGGAATACTATAAATCTTAATCAGTCAATGATGCTATCTGTCATACTGATATTGCTTAATACTGCCTAATGCCAAGGAATCTCCTCATCGTCAATTAGAACTTAGGCACTCCAGAAGTTGTCCAAACCCGTTGAATTTTTTCGCCCGCAGGGATATCCAAATTCCACGTCCTTATGTTAAATACTACATAGACTTATGCTCTACTTGATTCAGTATAATGAGTGACATTAATTTTATGAATTGCAATCTTGATATGTCATCAATGTCATGGTTCAGTGATGACGAGGTGATCCTCTTCATGCTGAGGTGATGTAGTACCGGAGAGGTCAGCGGTACTTGCTAAAGTCAGCTTATTGACCCATGTCGAAGCCTCTTCCTTTGTTGGAGCACAAAAGAAAAAGTATTTCCTTCCATGGGAATGGGCCAGTCTGAAAGAGCGGTCTCTCTCTGCAATGGGAACAGCCAGGGTATCGTTCTTGTTCAATTCTTCAGCCAGCTGAATGGACATTCCAGGAATTGGAGTTGCACAGAGAGCCTAGGAAATTAAGCGAAGAGTGAATTTAAGGGTCTTTTACTCTTTGCCCCTGGTTTAGGTTGAAGTGACTTTTACCCACCTTTTCGTCAGTATGTTTAGAATAGGAGTAAAGGACAAAGTCGGAACGAAGACAAAAATAACGTGGAATCCAAGTGTCCCTGAAACAATTATTAGAATTTTAGTTAATTAGAAAGAAAGGAAATAGGAAAGAAAGGTTTGGGATTGAATCAGAAATCAAGAAAACAGTTACTTCGATTGTCCCCATTCCTTTCTTCCGCGAAGACGCAAGTTCAAGTAGCCACAGAGAACGTTTGGCTCACTGGCAGGGACCTAAGAGATTAAATTTCAAAACAATAATTTTTAAAAATAAAAGACTGATGGAAAGAAATTCGCTTTGAATTTTTGACATAATCGCTTACATCCAGAACGCCATGGACTCTGTCAACGGAATCATCTGGGGATGAGAGCCCGGAATCATTCGTGCTTTTCCGTTTCTCTGCTTCCTTTCCTTGGAGAATTATTTTGCAGGGGTCACAGACCCGACTTAATTTCCCATTGGCATACTGCATCGGTAATTTCGAGTTTGAACATTTGGCACAAATCACCTGGAAATCAACAATACAACAGGGTAAGTTCACAACGATCAGCTAAAGAATTCACATGCAAGGACTTACGATTCCACAAGCGTGGCAATGATGTTTCCTCTTCTTTAGCATAGTGAACGTAATGTCACACAACATACACTTTAGCTGAATGTCCTTTTTGATTTTGGAAGGTTCCTTTTGTCCTAAATCGTGAATAAAGTCGTCAGTGAGCCGAAGAGAGGATTTCCTTTCCATTAGATCCATTTTAGCTTTGTAAATAGTTTCCATCCAGTCCCGCTTCTCGTCCTCTCGACTAAAATCCAACAATCAGGCATTCATAAATAAACTCCTTTGAAGATATTCTGCTAAGGCAAGGAGGTACTGGTTCACTTACTCAGTAAAGAGCTCAATTCTCCTTGTAGCGTCTTCGATGTAAAAAGTGTTCATAATCTCCAGGTCATCCCCTTGGTATACGGAGATTTCAGCAATGTCCAGTTTCGCCCTCAGTTGGTATTTTTGCCCAGACAAGTAGGTACTTCGCAATGAACAGAGGAGGATCATATCACTTAACTATTAAAGTTAAAAATGGAGTTAGCATAATAAATCCAATGTGAGATTCATCTGGTAGGAGAAACATACGAGGAAGAGATACCGCACTGTGGATTCCGAAGTTCTGGCTGAGATTTTATTAATTTTCCCTTCCTTTATCATTACGCGAGTCGGACTCACTAGATCCATTAGCCCTCGAATTTGTTCTTGTGCTTCCAGTAGCTTCTTGAAAGAGACAATTCGTCGCATTGCCTCATTCGCATGCTCTGCTGCTTTCGAAACAATATTTAGAGCTTCTGTAATCCACAAAAAAAACTTGAGCTTAAAACAGGAAATTTGGAATTCGAATGAAAGGAGGTTAGATCTGATCCAAGATCTACTTACGTTCTGTATCTTTCTTATCGTTGGATTCGTTGGAGAGTCGTTTGAGGTATGCTTCCAATAAAAGTCGATATCTTGGAATCCGTTGAATTGGAGCAATCAAGTGATGTTGAATTGGAAGGTTCAGACACTCAGGCATACTCTGGGAATTCATACATAATTTCCAAAATTCAATGACCTCGATTCAACTCCTGCCTTTCCTTGAAAATAAACTTAATATGCTTACCTGGATGTCATTAATCACGTTTGCAAAGCGAACGTTTTTATCCCTGTAGTAGTTTATCAGATTGAGGGAATTATCAAAATTTTGAACATACTCGCTGTACATCTTGAGGAATGGTGAGAACTCGACGATGATGTCTCCTTGTAAGGGCATAAAATGGAGAATTAATTAATTCTGTTGAAGCATGATTTGTAAATAAATTCCAGAATGGTTACCAATTCTCGGATCATCGTTCCATCTTTCCAGACGCTCCTCTAATCGGGGCAATAAGTGATCATGATGAAGAGTGTAGATGGATTTGATATTACAGAAGATTTGGTTCAAGGTTTCAGGTGGGAAAATCTGCTGTGCCCGATTCTCTTGTGCCACTCGAAAATGGAAAACTTGATCAATGAGTGCCAGGATCTTGACGTACGTTCTCTCCGTTTCAACTAATTCTTGGGCCACTTTGAATGCTTTCTGATTGTTCTCCGGTGATGCTGGAGTTGCATGCTCCACAAATTTCTGAGTGTCCTCCTCTCTGTATTTAAAATTTCAATGTCAATTACTAGTCTTCACCGTTTTACATTTCATACACAACATCGGAAGGAGTACTCACATGGGTTCAATGTCTTGAATATCCAATTCCGATGGAGCCACTGAGCTGGCCGTATCATCTTCAGAAGGAGCAGAGGACTTCTCCTGAATTGCCAATCGTTGCTTGTAGTGGACAGCTGGTTTGACCTTGAACCCCCCAATTGCCCGTTTGAGTATAAAGTCGTCGTCCTCATCATCCGATTCTTCTGACTCCGAGGGACCATAACTTGAACGCAGAAAGACTCTATCTTGATATGCTGCAGCTCTGTTGGAATCATTGAAAAGGTTTGAATTATCAAGTGCCAATAACAGATCGGGGGATCCTGGCGGAAACCTTACCTAAAAGCGCCGTTGGAAGATGACTCAAAGACGTGCTGAGACTGTGAGGCACTAAACTGTACTTGTGTGTGGGTCCTCGTCTTTAAATCCGAGGAAAGATCCCAAGTCTTTCGATTGTTTTTCAACAAGTCATTCTCCACCGGGAAAATATTGTTTGTCCAAAGCGGTCCTTCAAAATTACGAAACGTAAATGGACTCCGGCGCGGTGACAGAGGACCTCCGAACGGACTATTTCTAGGACTCTTAGTCAGTAGCGTCGTCACCTCGCCACCTGGTCCAATTTCTTCAACTTGGACTTGACCTAGGCCCGAACCAATATTATTCGACGAGCTTGAGCTTGGCATTGGGAATCCAGAATTGGAAGAGTAACTCCGAGTGACCCCAGCAGTGGAAGAGTTGGAAATCAAGATTTTCTTTTGCGTTGCAGTTGCAGTGATTTTCTGATTTCCATTTAGTAACCCTTCTTGACGTAGTTTCTCTTCTAGCCAGGGTGGGAGTCGTTGGGTCTCTTGGCTATTGCCCATATTCCCTTGGATGGAAGCAGATCTTGAATCTGCAAACACTTGAGTCTGGTCTCCTTTCCCCCTTCCTTGGCCTTGAATGATTTTCGTCGTGACACCGCCGTCCATTCCATTGTTCGAAAAGAGGTCACCACTCCCCACCCCTCCATTCATAAACTGTGACATTGCCTCAAAATTCCTACTCGAAAAGTTCTCTGCACTCATCTGCATTTTCCTTCGCATGAGCTCGACCAAATCCGATTCTTGTCTATTTGAGTCCATATCCATTATTGATGGGAAGCCGTTGCCGTCCACCTGTTCAGGAGTGAATAATAAATCAATTGGCTAATATAAACTATCTATCCGTATGATTCGCTTCAGATGAGAGAGTTACCTCTACTTGAGAGGTCTTGGTAGAGCTGAGTCTAACTTGACTCTGTAAGACCCGGGTGGTCTGATGGCTAACACTCTGATTCTGTTGCCGTTCCACCTTCCAAGTTGTACCACCACTTGACACCAGATTGCTACCACTGCTCCCATCCATTTCTATTCTGAAACGCCGCCTAGTATCTTCCCACTTGCGTCTTCTCCCCCCGTCTGTAAAAGAGCCAACAAATAAATAGTCCAAATTCCAATTAACCGAGAGGATTAGATAGATTTTGGAGGTAGGAGGACTAGAGGAAAGTTTGGCTACAATTTACCAAAGAAGAAATTACATGACATGCTTACTAACTGCACGCTCTCGGCTCTACGACCTCGAAAAGGCTAAACAGGACCAGACCAGGCAAAGGGAGGGAATAAACCTAAATGACAGAGCTGCCTGTCTCGGCACCTTCCTTTGGTCTTTGCGTTTGATGGAAATAAACATGTGTCAATAATAATACTAGCAAGCTAGAACATTTAGGGAAAGAAATTGAAAGGAATGGTTTTCGGATTATTGGCACAGTTCCTATCGATTCCTGGTAGACATGTGGAAGTCGGCTCTCCTTACACGATATGACTAACGACTACTCGGACGGATCAGTAAACCTATGATTAATGTCCGTGAATCTCTCTCATTTAACTAAAAGCAATTTTAGCTGCCCCGCCGCAAGTATTAAATCTAGGTTGCCTTTGTGACGACCTGGACAGGAATATGATAAATGAGTACTGCGGGGCCTTACCCGCTGTTGATTAAAGTTAACTCTATCAATTCCCCAATGGACACCCCGCTACGACTCCAGGGGGTGTGAAGAAACAGGAGAGGCAGCGCAGAACAGGTGATGTTTGTTTTGAAAAGAAAGATAAAAAGTGAAAGGACGCTTCGGAAGTTCTGAACGACAAGAACGGCAAAAAGGTCATTCGCAAGCACCAACGGGGTCGCCGACGACAATATCTACTGAGAATGGTCGTCAAACGCTTAGCTAGTGGAATTATCGGCGCCTACTTTAAGGGATTATCTCCATTTTGGACTAAGGAAATCCCAGGATTGCATGAACACAGTTTCGGAGTAAACTTACACAATTTGAAAAGTATGATGAGGTTAGATTGATTGCGTGTGTACTTGAACTAATTCAACTAGTTGGGGCAATAATTGTGAAGAGGATTTTCTGGAACTGCGACTGACGTCGAGCAAGACGGTTCGGCTGGGTATGGTCGGTGGTTATATGATAAAGTTTAGTAAAATAAAGTTCAGTTTACCACAACTAATGAACCACTTTACTAGCAAAGTGGCAGCCGCCAGTCAGTAGTCAGTGTAGGTGGGGTGTGTAACATTACTTACAGCTTGAGTGGTACTCAGAAAACTTAGGAAGAAGAAGCTATTTGGACTCGTGAGTCAGGCTCAGGCAGGCAGGATGATGATGATGATGTGAATAGACTAAAGTAATTGGTAGGGTAAGAGATTAACCAACAAAAAACTACAATACATAAATATGGTAAGCGGTATATAGACGAGACAGGACAACATATGGCATTGACATCATGTCGGAATAACAACGAGGTGACGCTTCCAGCTTGACTTTTGCAAAACCATACGACACAAACACAACCGATGATCCAGAAAACTTGTTAACTTGGCTTACTGACATGGAATGACGAAAACCTAAATAAGACGTGGACACACAACAGCTTCGTCAACATTCCTTTGGACACTCACAGGCTCTCCCGCCCTTTGCAGGGGTTTTATGATTAACAATTGAAAAATATTTCCTTATTATTTAAGCTTTTTTTAATTCATTTTGACATTAAACTTCTCACACGACGCCGTTGTTACAGTTGAATCATTTAATTCTCAACTCACTTCGCAATTGCAATTGTAAGGCGTCTTGCTATACTTCAGTCCGGGAGGACTCTTTATGTTTAGACAGGGTTGACTTTGGGTAGATCTACCGGAGAAATGTTTTATTCTGGCTAAACATAGACACCCTGTCTATGTATAACCAGGAAACTCCAAAGTCCCCATCTTTCGGAATTAATCTTCAGCATGTCTAAATTTAGTCACCTTGGCTTAATATAGACTAAGCTCGTTCGACGTTGCCCAATGTATCCATATGTTTATGTATAAAGCGTTAAATACAAGCAAAATGATGGCAACGTTGCAGGTGGCTAATTAGCCAGGGTGTCTAAAGATAGTCACCATGTCTAAGTTTAGACAGGATAAACAATTTTTTCAAATAAATACATTTATATCCAACTAAATTACCAAATTAGCATCCTAATCGGTAGTAATTAACGATGAACTGTCAACTAAAAAATAAAATTTCAGAAATACCTAAATTAGCTAAAGTTATACGGTTTTTTTAATTTTTCGGTAGCTTCACCAGTGGCTAGAGACATATTGCCAGTGATCACTAACGCACCAGAATGTCCTACATCAGAATCAGTATTGCGTTTCTTGTAACTTTTTGAAATGACCTGTAACTTTGAGGTCAAAGTTTATCCTGGCTATACATAGACAGGCTTGGGGAGGAGTTTGTCTATGTATAGACAGGGAGTGGGCGTACCCTCGCTAAGACGCCGTCTATTCTTAGAGAGGGAGAGATGCTGGAGCCATCCTGTCTAAAGATAGAGAGTCCGACCAGACTGTACTTGACTTAAAAACTCGCGTCCACCCTATCTTATTGGTTCTCGCAACAATAACAATGAGAGACCTCCATCAATCAAACTTGCCAAGAGATTTAGACTTATCATCTTATCGATTTATTTCTAATCCGTCCTTGGCTGCTGCACCTTACCAAAAAAGGAAATCAACCTACAGAACCTGCTGCGTCCTCTTCATATGGCAGGACATGAGTGGAGGGCCTAAAAGATCAAGATCACGTTTTCCGGAAGGAAGTTCCATTTCCCCCCCACCTTTTGGCAGTTTCCCGTCATTCCACTATATATTCGAGCCATTGAAATGTTCACGAGTGTTTCATTATGCATGCAAATTGTATTTAAAAATTAATCCCATACTCCCCCATGAATTTCGTCAAAACTACGAGTTGGCCGCTGCTGACGTGGTGCAGAATAATTTATTTGGGTTAATCTTCCGCAGTTTACTCGGCAGAATTAGATGCGATTCCAAGTAGCACTTGACCGCTGGAGGAAGTTCAGAAAACAACTGCCATAGAAATTGACTCCACCCCGTTAGACACATTCCTAGATGCTTTGATACTTATAATCCAAATCCTAAACCTCCGCCTTAGCTCCGGGGGTTACATAGACCACGGCCAACTAGGCTAGTTGGCCGTGCATGGACTTAACTCCGATAAATCCCAACTGGGACTTAAGTTAATTTGCAAAGCGATACCGCACGTACGTACCTGTTTCTGTTCAAAATCAAAATCCAAAGGAGCGTTTACCCTTATTTTTCTAAGGACACTTTCACTCTTCAAGTCCCAGCAAGAGACTGATCGGGTTGGGTTACAACTGGGAATTGGAATCGGAATTTGTCAGGTGAGATCTGCCAATTAACGATTACCCACCAACCAATAACACTTTTCCTGATTACTTTTTTATCTTTACCAACTCGACCAAAGTTAATTGGAAAGGATTTTAAGTGTTTTATGGAGAATGGCAAGATAAGGGCATCCGCTTTCCAAAGCCAAGCTATAACAACCATAAAGTCCACCGTCGTCCAATGTCCACTGATGATGCAATTATGTATGACACCTCAGTACTTATCAATTCGTGTATCGAAGGGGACTTCAAAGAATAATATAAGGGACGCCTTTTCAGAAATTCTGCAACACTCGCACAAGAATTCAACAACAATTAAAACTATGTAGTACCAACAAGTGAAGTGACTGTGAGACGCCAAATATGATGACAATTAATAAAAATCTCGACATGAGTGACACACTTTAACTTTTTCGCCTGACTGTCACTGTCACGGCTCGATGGTTTCGAGAGAATTGGATTTGGAAGTGTCAAGTCAACACAAACTACAAGACAAAAGAATTTTTCCCTGTTAAATTGTGGTTTAATTTACTCTGGGGAAGAGAAACTTCCGCTTTCCTCTGCGTCAACTTCTGAAAACCGATTGGGAAGTACGTAAATCCCCTTCTGGAAGATTGCGAACATCCGCAGTGTTTTCGCAAAGGAGGTCACCGGGGTTACTAAAGGGAAGCGACGCTTCTAGGCAGGGTACTTACAATCTTGTCCAGCTGTATTTTCCAATGGTCACATGCTATGGCGGTGTGTATGGATTCCATTGCTTTATTACTCTCTGACGATGACAAAGACACTTCCACCAGAACCGGACGGGATTGAACGAAAGTGACAGCGTGGGAATAAATTAAGGAAGGATTAAATTTGGGTTGATTGATGCCTGGCACGACGGAGAACAGGACGGTGCAAGGTCGAGCAGGGATGAATGAACTCCAAATCGGAAATCTCTAAAACAACACACCCCGAAATCCATTCCAGAAAGACTTAAATTCCCAAAACACCACCACCACCAGCCAGGGTATGGAACACTGGAAGAGAATTGACCTGCGCCAAGGGGATATCGATTACAGGAATCTCATCCCAATGCGCTTTCCCCCTCCAAAACAAGAAACTGTACCAATTTTCATTAATTTCCTGAATGCAGAACGCTTTATTGAATTTTCAGTGTTTCTCCCATTCTTAATGTGTAACGCTAAAAATTAAATATTCAAGTTTAAGTAAAATATAAATGTCGCGAGGACAAGTGTAATAAGACGAGTACAAAAAAATCCAAAGATGACGGTAATCAATCACTTGGACTTGAAACTTAGTAATTCATGAGTGTTAAGTTGTTTCGGTAGCAAAAGCTTTTAAGAATGCCCTGTAGTATGTCAATTGACTCTTGGTTAGTTATCACTTGGGAAGAGGAGGAGGGGTTTCAAGTATGTTGCGTTTCCAAATAAATACAAAAAGTGTCTCTCTTCTAATAATCAGTTAATTTGAAATAATACTCTAGTAATCCTCATCCCCCTTTAGCTTGACCCGTCATAAGGTCATTGTCACCTTCCTATAAAGTTTGTATTGTTTTCCTAAATTAAATATATCTGTGTAATGATTATTTTTTGTTAAATTACGGGTATAGTAACTCTAAATTTGAAAGACGTGTTACAGAGATTTTGTGGAAACATGACGAGATTCTAAATAGAAAGCCATGGATTACAGCTTATCATTAATTTGACCAGGAGCAATAATCGCCTAAATAGCACGAGCTAATTCTTTAGCAATTGCAAGTAATACTTGCAGTTGGTTACTTCAATTTTAGTTTTAAAAAACTTAATGAAATGACTCAGAGATGAATTGCCTACTCGCACTGTTTCTAACTGACCTTATTACTAGTAACTAAAAAAGGATTAATGGAAAATAAGATCTAAAGGAAAGTCATGGCAGTCTATTTTGACATTTAATTGGAAATGTGAACTGTCTAAATCATTTTGATGCACAGCCTTTACCGTTGGATTCGAAAATACTTGGAAAAGGGCGATTACGAAGGCACGACCCTCGTAGGAAAAAGTTCATGAATAGAAATTTCTCCTAAAATGGTTAATAATATCATGATTGTAACAAGGAAACCCTAAGGTAGCGTAGCAGGAAGTAAAGGCAATTCATGAGGATCTTCCGATTCGTAATAACAGTATTAAGGATTATGGATACGTTCTGTACAACGAGAAGAGAGGCAATGACGATTTTAGGCAGAAGTAGTCTTCAAGATGAACTTAAATAATTTCTCCAAAGACACGCATGGGAATAAGAGTTAATTCACTTTTCGTTTGTTAGAAAAGGAGGTAATATTTTCGAGGGAAAGTTTTGGTTTAGACTTTCAATCATCTTCAGGAAACTTCTCCATTTGGTTCACTTATTGTCAAGAATCTCTCGGTTTACCAATCCGAATCGGAGTCATTGAAGTACGCTTCATCAGAGCCGTCATTACCACCATCGAGTGAGTTTGACTGTTGATTAGAAAAACAAAATGCATTAATTAAATATAAAAAACATGAATCATAATAAACAAATTCCACGGTCTTCCCGAGGCGTTTGTACAATGGGCGGGTGGACTGAGGGTACTTGACTTAACTAGGGTGTCTGTCTCCAATTCGCCCCACCCCCACGGCACAAACGTGTCAAGCACAGATTAGATTCTATTTAGGAACTTACGGAGTGCTGAGAGTTTTGCAAAGAAACAAGCGATGGGGATGTAGAAGGCTTCGACGACGATTCTCCCGTAGTATCAACAGTCTCCTCCACTTTGTGCATGTAAAAGCAGCGTCCTGCGAAGGGGCAGAATCCATTTCCACCGTTGAAATATCGACAGGGTTTTACACTGATAAATGAAAAAATCTGTTTTAGAGATTGATTCAATGACACTTAGCAAGATTTTTAATTCCAATGGAAAACGTTTACCTCATTGCTTTCTTGTAGCTCTCGATTAATTTTTGCTTGTCCTCATCTGTGGCCATCCAGTACCTACTGGGAACTACAAAGTCAGACATTACCCGGCACATGGGACATGCCCGACAAACCCTGGTCTCAAATTGACGCGACTGCAGTCGCCACTTCCTGATACACGACAAACAATAACAATGGGAACACCCTGGTAGAATCCCGAAACGTTGGTCTCCCACGTGCTCTTTATCCATGATCACCTAAAAAGGGAGCCAGAAACTTAAGTTTGTATTCAATTAACAAACACTCTCCGCGATTTCTGCGCTTACATCATAACATATATCACACTGCCGTTCGGCAGACTCCGCCATGGCAAAGGAAAATTCCATATTCTTCTCGTGCTGTTCCAGGCAGCTCTGGAAGTGAATATTACAAAGGAATTAAAACAAGCGCAACAAAGAAAATGTGAAAGGAGTAACAAACATACTTTACGATGTGCGTCATTTTGTTCAGAACTCTCAGGATGAAGTGCGAATTGGCCGCAAAGATCGCAGATGTCTCCGTGAACTTGCCGACAGGCGATCCCATAACGGCACTCCCCGATAATCGCATAAGGGCAAAGCTCCTCTTCGGCCATTTGAGCAGTAACTAGAATCAAGGAAAATAAGTGATCACGAGCAACCCAGGTAAATTGCACTAGAACTCACACTTCAGGCGACGCATTGGAACAGCTACAGGGATTGGGAGGAGCGCAACTCCACTAACAGCAATAGAAGGAAACCAGTTAGAAGCCCACGGCAATCTCAAGCGACCTAAAACATTAAGGCAAAATACAAGACAAGAATAGTTAAAATATTCCTTTTAAAGAGTGGTTAGAAAGGATATTTACAAACAAACGTGAGTTTTACCTGCTTGGTTTCCAATTCCCAACCGTGCATGAAAGTCGTCCTTGGGGAAAACTGTACGTCGTCTCCCAAAGTTAGCAGTGGATTGAGTAATCAGTTGGGAGTCAGGAACACCCGCAGAGGCAGGTGATTCATTGGGATTCGCTGACGTTTCGTCGTCGACGTTCCGAGCTGATGTACGCGGGATGAACTCAGGTGCATTGATCCAATTCGCTTTTGGTGACCTCGGGATGAACTCTGGGGCTTGGGCCCAGTTTTCAGGAATCCTGAACGTTGGAGTTGAGGATTCCAGAGTAGGTGAAGAGGACTCCGTTTCAGATGATTTCTCATCAGTAGTGACTTGTTCTTCCCCAACCATGGTTACTTGAAAACTGAAACAGGAAGGCGAGTCAGAATATGGATTACTAAAATTCCTTCCTAGGGCTCAAGTAAACGGAGGTCATTGACCTGCCATGAACAAAGAGCGCTGTTTTTCAAAACTCAGAAGTTAGTTAGCAGTGAATCCTAGTTGAATTACCTCTACGTTCTATGTAAAAAGTGTGTGATAGTGAATTAATGAATCAGGAAAACTTTTAGGGTACGGCAGGGCCAGGGCGATGGAGGAGACTCGAGTCTCGAGTCGAGACTGGAACGGGAGAGGAGAGCCAATGGAAATGAAGATTGATAACACAAGATTACCTGTTAGGGGTTGTAGATTCAATTGGTCGGTTGTCTTGTGGTGGTCTTGTTGACCTTTTGTCAAAATGTTCGATGTAACTTGAGGTTTAGTTGATGAGCTGATCTCGGGTTTTCAGACGTGACCTCCTCCCTGGACAAGATGAACTTTGCGTTTGACGAAATACGAAACTTTAAAAGCAAATGCAAGGTCGAAATGAAATTCATAGTTGCACCTTCTACCCCCGTCCCATGTTGCGACATGTTACATTCCTCCTCATTCCTCCTCCTCCATCCCAAGGGAAATGAAGTTGTGGCAACATTAGACGGGGGTTTCAGCGGCGGCTATGAATTTCGGAGCTGGTCCATTATTGTTTTTGAGATGAAATTCAGACAGACCCAAATGAAAACAGGAAGACGGACACACAGAAGGAAGGAAGAGAAGTGGGAAGTGGTATTTAGAAAGGAAGAGAATGGTAACAGTCTGCGACCTATTAGGATTATTACCAAGCTAGTTGGGAATTCCAATCGGCAAGACATTCGACCTTGCCACCACATCACAGTGTTTTGTTAGTAGTTTTATTTTGATTGAATTAAATTAATTTGTTTAAAAAAAATCATCATCTTTCCGCTTGAAATGTCAAGGCAACTTTGCTTGGCAACATTGGCCACCAACCTGCTACTAGTTTTTAGCCCGTGTTTGGATTTATTTTCAATACATCGTATACTCATGTCATGTTACGGAAAAAATGTTAACGATAGTAGTACGAAGTACTTCGAATAAGTCATTGATTAAGATGATTAAAAAATAAAAATAAAGTAGATGTCTTATCCTAGGAAAATTTTTGAAACTTAACCAATTATCAAATTATTAACAAAAACACTGAACCCTTGTGGTGATTTTATTGGGGGAGCTGCGAT
>JAQIWD010000393.1:0-22345 GCA_034694825.1 Anurida granaria
AAAACCTGCATGGCTAATTTCTAAAAAAATTTCACTAGTCCAACCGGCATGGCTAATTTCTAAAAAACCGCCTTTGCCACTTCTCAACTCTACACGTCCATTGTGGGGGAGGTACGCATAACCGCCAATTTCAAATCCTCTGCTATAATGCCGTTTTAACGTTACAGTGGAGCTTGGTGTGTGAGTATGCTTGGATTTCGGATTTAATCAATACAATTCAAATGGTTGGGATGATGGTAGGTGGCATTTATTTTTCCCAGCTTCCGGATTGGTAAGATTCTTCAACCTAAAAGTAAATTCGTCAAAAATTAATGTGCTTCTGCTTGCATTTAGGTTTTTTAGGTCACTCTTTATTTATTTAACTCGGAAATTTCCAGACATAACAAATGACGCGCACTAAGGACAACCTTGAAATGGTGACGAATCGCTTCCTATCACTTTTCCTTTCCAACTGCGCATTCTTCCAGCGTTCAAAAGCGTTTAGAAGGTCCAAATGCAGCAGATTTCTCCATTCGCATGATCGCATTCTGTTCCTGACCTTATCTGGGGTCCTTTTCCACATGAGCGCGGAGGGGCCGTGCATTCACCACCTTTGTCTCTGCATGGGGTGCTGCTATTCATCGGTCCTAAATTCAACCCAATTTGCAATTAAACAGTAATTTGGGGTTAATCAATTACTGCGCTAGGAGATTTTACTAGACTTCTTACCTCCATAACAACACTCTTGTCCAGCATCGCAGGCTGCGCGTCCGCCAGGAATTCCTGGAGCTTTCAAATCCGCAGGGCATTGCCCGGCAGGAATGCACATCCCACCACTTCCGTCTTGACAACCAGGGTACGCTCGGCGCTCCCGTTCAGATTTAGATGGAGGCGATGAGCCCTTTTGAGGCTCTGGAGCATCAAAGAACCCTTCTGGAATTTCTCCTGGAAAACCATGAATTCAAGCTTAATTCTGCTGTACAAAAATTTAATGTGATGTTTAATGTGATTTTAATTGTAAGTACATACCTTCATTGGCAAATGTGTGCTTCAAATCCCGTGCATCGGAATCACCACCACCGTTCTGAGGGAATGCAAGAGCAGTGTAGGAAATGCAAACGGCGAGAACTAAACTCCAACTTTGGATCATTTTGCGACTAGGTTGAATGTAAGTCCACAAAGGACAAAGGATAAACTGAATCTGATGAAAGGAATGAATCACAATAAAATTTTGTGTTTGTTTAATTTCTTCGGTGAGTACGTGACTGTACCTGGAGGTTACTTGGATGACTCTTATGAAATGAAGTGCAAGTTAATTAGCTTACCCTCTCTTTTATACCCACAAAGATATGGTGATAGTCGAGGAGGACGAGGCTATTAAGAGGAATTACGAAGAGTGAGATTACACTTCCAATTAACAACACGCGTCATCCTCAGGAGATGACGAAATTAAAGACAAGTAAGTAAATAAAACCACAAGTGAATCCACTACTCTAAAGTGCTTTGAAATTATGTGGAAGGGATGTGGGTGGATGTGACGTTTGTCACAGAGGTCACCCATCACAAACAACTTTACGCGTGCTTTAGACCCAATTTCTTCGAATTCAATGTCAATTTAGCGTCGTTAAGTAATTCCCGGCCCCCAATTCCTAAAATTTGTTAATTAGAACCATATATTTTGAGAAATTGTGCTGTTCCAATTGACGAAGAAATTAACTGGAGGCCTCTTTATTAGCTCCCATAAATCAAGTTCAATTAGCAGGAAAATAGTTGGCCATTCTTAATTAAAGTTTAAGAAGAGTTCATACTGGTAATCCACACCGAGATAAGCGTCCGACATGAGGTACAAATTATAAATCACACGACCTTGGATACAGGAAACCATCAAATTAAATTCCAAGCGATCAAATCCAATTGGTTCTTACCCTTAGCAGCAGGAGGGGCAAGTCTCAACTGCTGAGAAAGCGTTCGTTTGATCCCACCGCCGCGTTTTAATGCCACGACCTCCATTTTCTCAGGGTCACCCAACACAATAAACCACCCTTCCTCCTTGGTCTAAAAAGAAACAGAAATGCATAGCAGTTTGATAATTAATTTGGCATTAACTCCTAGCGCAATTTCCGTTTCCTTCAACTCACCTTGGGAAATTTTGGAGCAAAGACTTTCATATCCTTTGGAAATGAGTTTTCTCGAGTGAGGTACAAAATCATGGTCAGTTCCTTGTCGAGCGGAATATCAGTCCAAACTCGTTGAGATCCTTGGACAAGAAGCAACGGGATTTTCTCATCGTCAAATTGAATCTCAACCTTCAACGATATTGCAGGGATTTCATGCAGAGTTTTGTAAATCTGCACAAGGAAACATGGGGAATTAGGGCATGGAAAGTTAAACTCAAAGTTAAATATAAAAGTTTTTAACAAATCCAGAGCTTACAAGTTGGAATTGATTAGGATCCTCCAGGAATGGAATGAGAACTTGCTCCAGAGCCGCCGAATTCCCTTTGGTCAGTTGCTGGAGTTGTGGAATGGTGTCAACTTTGAACTTTTTCACAAGCGCACCGGAAGCCATTTCATCAACGAAGGGTAAGGACATGAAAGCATCATCATCCAGCCACCGAGCCTGGACGATCATTTGAATCAGGTTGATGCAGTGAAGCGTCTGCCGCAGCCATCCACTTTCGGCACAAGCATCAATCATCGCCTGAAGCACGCGGAGGGCTTGGTCCAGGACCGACTTTGTATCCGTGTGGTAATCGGAGCTTGGGAGTTGAAATCTGGAAAAGTGACACTGGAGTAACAAATGGGCTTTGGTATGAGGTGAGTTGTAAGTTCCAGCGGCCACTTCAATGGGACAATCCTTGGCAAGCTCTTCATTGATCCCGTCTTCGTTGTGACGAACCGGAAGTTGAGCGTATTCATGGACTTGCGACATTACGTTCAACAAGTCTTCCAGCGTATAATTTGGACCCAGGCAGTCTCTAAACTTTGTCATCGTCTGATGGGACAAGTAGTAATAGGCTGCTATTCTACCGAAGCTGGTGGGTTCAACAGTTCTGAGATCCTGAAATCAATAATCCTTGAGCTTTACCCCTTGAATTTATTTGTAGAAGTGATAGACTTACGTCATGGATGAAGATACAAGAGGCACGCTCCAGGACTTGAAAGGCTCCAGCAATTATATTGGACAGATTTTTATTAACATCTGCTGGACTACTGGACTCTAGTTGATAGTACGAAGGGTTCTGGAGAACTCTCCGGAAAAAGTAAGTGCAGGTGAGATAATTGAGAGCTTCTTGATTAGTCGTAATGGTTCCAGCCACCACTTCAGCATTCAAATGGTCCGGAAGTACTTCCAGCAACGAACTCTCCACGGGGAATGGCTCATAGAGGAATTTCTTGTAAAAATTCTTCTTTTGGTCATGGACTAGGACTACGGCGACTCCTTCCGTGTCAAACTGCGGGCGCCCTGCTCTCCCCATCATTTGTAACACGTCCGTGATTGGCATGTCGACGTAGCGGTGCGTCTTGCCGTCAAAGTATTCTGTTCCTTTGACGACTACGAGGTGAGCCGGGAAATTAACACCCCAAGCCAAGGTCGCAGTGGCGATGAGGACCTGTCCATGCCACAATTCTCATTAAACTTAAATATCACCACCGTTTTACTTCCATTGGTTCAACTCACCTGGATTTTTTGATTGACAAACAATTCTTCGACAACTTTCCTATCATTCTCCTGCAAACCAGCATGATGGATCCCAATTCCAAATGATAATGTTAGTTTGAGGTTTGATTCTTTGATCCCCTGGATGATGTACTCAATTTCTTGCTCACTAATGTGGAGCCACTGTTTGGGATTCCCGTCTGCTGCCAGGTAGGCTATTAAATCCAGTGCCGTGAGCCTCGTTTGTCTTCTGGACGAGACAAAAATGAGGACTGGTTTCGCTGGAGAGTGCTCACGGATGGCCTGTGGGAAACGTAAAGAATGAAGGAAATCTGTTGTTAGGGCCAATCGCGAACAAGACGTACCTGATAGGCAGGTTTGTTCATGGTAGCCATCCGAGGACAATAATGCTTCCCAGGGAAGCCTGCAATGTGGACTTGAATGGGTACTGGACGACAAGATGGACGGAAGTTGAACAATCCCTCAAATCCCTTGATTCCCAACCAGTCTGCGAGGTCACGAGCATTTGCCAGCGCTGTGGAAAGACCCACAACCCTCAACTTCTTCTGCGTGTGTTGACTGATGAAGTTTGTCCGGGAAACAATTACTTCCAGGACTGGTCCACGATCTTCCCCCAGTAAATGAATTTCGTCGATGATAATCAGCGCAACGGCCTGTACAAGCACAGTGTTCAGCTATTACCTATCTGAACTCATTCTGCTTTATAAATCATTCCAGTTTTTATTTACCTGGACGTAAGTCCTTGTTTGCCAACTTCGACTGATACCATCCCACTTTTCAGGGGTGGTCACAATCACATCGGCTTCTCCGATCGCACGAACGTCCGGCGTAACATCTCCAGTGAGTTCGATTACTTTCTTCCGAAGACGACCCTGGAGACGCTCCTTCCAGTCTATGATTCTCTCACGGACGAGGGCTTTCATGGGAGCAATGTAAACAACCTGGAAAAGCGAAATTGGAAAATATGCATAATATAGTTTAGGTGATTTCAAAAAATTCTGGAACTGACCTTTGACCCTGGATAAGCACGAAAGACTCGGAGCATTGCCAATTCCGCTGCGATTGTTTTGCCAGACCCAGTTGGTGCTCCAACGAGAACGTTTGAGTCCGTATGGTAAAGTGAGTGGAATATTTGGGTTTGGATTGGATTGAAGAATTGGAAGCGATAGAGGAGTTCGAACCGAGTGTCCTTGAGCGCTGAAATTGGGAGGGGGTCAAGGTCGAGTAGATTTGTGTGTGGTGGATGATGCTCGGGGAGGATGAGGTGCTTGAATGAAACTGGGATGGTTTGAGGTGGACCCAAAAAACGGTCCGATGTGATCCGAACCAAGTATTGAGTTGGCAATGGGTCTGAGATTGGGATTGTGAAAATCAGTTCCTGTGGCTCTTGTTTCATTACCTGAAATTTCGAAACAAAACATTTGAATCTTGATTGCGGCACGCTCAGTTGCCTTAACCTTACTTGTCGTTTTGTGATGACAAAGTACTCGTTGTGATACATTGAATTTGTGTCCGTATCTTCTACCCAAATCCAAAATCCCTCTGAAACATTCCCGTGAAGACGATCATTCCAACTGTGAAGAACAAAATGGTGAAGCGTTTTCAGGCGGTTAGTAACGTTAGTTGGCTTCCTTAGTTCCTTACCGGAATTTAGGTTGGATGGATAGGGTGATCTTGAGAACACTTCGCGTGATTGGTTGCACTAAAATGTCCGCATCCAGACTTGGCATCTCCTCTGCACATTTCTTGACTGTTGCTCCCATTCGATGGTGCCTGATGAGGGCTCCAATTTCATCTGCAGGGGTTTCCTTTAGGGTTTCAACGCTAAGCTTAGCAGCCTCAAGTTTCTGGAGAATTTCAGCAGTCATGAACGGATGCTGACGCAAGGGATGGGCAGTATCCCATTGTTGCTGGTCCAGCATCTTAGAAAATTCCAGGAGTCTTCCAGCCAGGATCGGATTTCCTTGTCGGAGTACAATCTCAAAGAACCCTCGAGAAATTCGAGCAGAATTCTGGAAAGACAACAAAATTCTTTAACTATTAGAACTCAAGGGAGTACTCCTGGCTGGACAAACCTGGATCACATATTGCATGTCCGACATGAGGGAGAAGGACTTGACGAAGGCTCTCGAAATGTACGTCTGGATGAGAATGCTCACTTTCCCATGAATGTTCTCAGCCCCACCCCAAACCTTGAGCCAACAATACTCCCTGGAAAGATCATCCAACTCGTCCAGTTCCTCATCTCGAACCTTTAACTGCTCAAATTCACTCGCTTTGGTAATCATCATGAGAATTGCATCTTTGGCCATGATGGGATGCATAATGTCGTTGAAGATTTGAATCGTGTCGTATTTCACATAGTAGTGACTTGCAGTTCTTCCCATGTCTAGGAAAAAAATGCAAAAGTTAATCAGTCACCAATAGAACCAATTAACGTGGGTACAACTCACCAGTCGAGTACAAATACTCTGTGCGCTCATCGAATCTCAACATTTGAGCAGCATCCAAACTTCTTGCAGCTTGTACAATGAGCTCTTTCCTCCGCATTGTCAAAGCCGGATCCTCTTCAGCCTCCATGTATTGCATGCCGTAGAGTATTGGGTTCTTTCGCATTCGAACGTAGAGGTACGTGTACGTAAGCCAATCCATGGCTTCGTTGACATTTGACACGGAACCAAGAGAAACCTTGAAAACAAGGTGGAAGCATGCAAATTGTAGTTGACCTTTACAGCAATTCATTTGAAGGATCAAGACGCTTACCTCAGCGTTGAGATTATCAGTCAAGAACTTGATGAAATTACTCTCAATTGGGATCTGATTTGTGAGGAGTGAAAGGTAGTGGGCCAATTTATCATGGGTCGTAATGATGGTTCCATGACCTTCCTTGTCAAATTGGGGTCTTCCAGCTCTACCAAAAATTTGCAAAACGTCCAGAATTCCCAGGTCCACGAACGCTCCTTGTTTCGAGTCATAAATCTCCGTTCCCTGGAAAATTGAAGCGACAATAATAACTGAAAAAATTCAAGACTAAAATGATTCGGTTAGTGGACAGTTGGGTTAAGGCTTAAGGCACACCTTGATAATTACAGCGTGTGCCGGTAAGTTGACCCCCCAGGCTAATGTTGCAGTGCATACCAAAACTCGAATGAATCCGTCAGAAAATAACTTTTCCACAATATTCCTGCCGTTGAGAACAAAATTTAATTAATAGACTCAAGAATCAATTTACAATCAGGTGAATCTCGACAGTGGGAAGATTTCTTACCGATCTGCTCTGAGGAGCCCTGCATGGTGAACTGAAAATCCATACTGGAATAATTCTCCAAGCTTCTTATTTCGTGATCTCTCCAAGGATTTAAGCGCCTTTCCGTAATCGCTGAATTGCTCATCAGTCTTCTTCATCATAAAAGTTTCCGACTGTCCAGCCTTCGCTGCCATTTCAATCATAATTTCGGCAGTCTTGATTGTTGCATTCCGTGCATGGACAAAAATCATCACCTTCAAAAATCACACAAAAAGGTGAGAATTCTGATAAAATCTTGGGACACGATTGCCTGTGGTGCTGCTGAACATACCTGATGCCCTTTTGAGACCATTTCGAGGACCTTCTCGTAGCAGCACTGCTCCATCTGTCGCTGTTGATCCTGGTGTCCTAATCCCTTGACCCCAATGAAGGTTTGACCCAGTGGGACTGGACGAAAACGGGAATCAAAATAAAAGAGTCCCACCATTGGATTTACACGGAGAAAGAGGGCGACGTCTCGATAATTTGGTAACGTAGCTGATAGACCAACTATTCGGATCATGCGCTGAGAAGACTCGACCTGCAATTGCAAAAAAGGTGTCAGATTCTGTCATGTAGAAAACAAGCATGGACATGCAGAAAGTTGACCTCACCTGACGCAAGGTCCGGGCAACCAAGGATTCGACTACGGGACCACGATCACCATGGAGTAAATGGACTTCGTCAATGATGAGCAGTTTCACGATTTGGGCCAAGGCCACATCCCCAGTCGATTTCCTAGTAACAACGTCCCATTTCTCAGGAGTTGTCACCAACATCTGCGTCTGCGTGATTTCGGTCTTGGTCAGTTGCATGTCTCCAGTGAGCTCTCGGACGGAGATTCCCAAGGGGGCTAATCGCTTCGAGAAACTGGCAGTCATTTCAGCGGCCAAGGCCTTCATGGGTGCCACGTAGACAATCTGAAAACAAAACAGCAAAGATTCATTTCCACTATTCCAGACGAGAAACAGGTTCGTACTTGTTACTTCTTTTCAAGCTAAGCGATCGAACGTACCTTGAACTGGTCCTTCATAATCGAGCCACCCTCAATATGACCCTTGATACAATGGAGGACGGAAAGGAGAGCTATGTTCGTTTTACCAGCACCAGTAGGAGCACAGACGAGCAAGTTTTCATTAGTTTTGTAGGCCGTTTCAAAGACTAGAGTTTGGATTCGATTGAGATTGGTCATCCCCCGGAAGACGTCTTGTCCAATGGAATCCAAGGAAGAAATCTTGATTAGCTCCTTTGACAATGCATTCTTTGGCACTTGTTTCACTTCTGGCGGAATACTAATTTCCTCGAAAGCAGACGTATTCTTTCTACTCATGTTATCTGAAAGGATAATTTTCTGTCCAGAAATGAATCCAGCCTTCTGCTTGATTTCGGCAAAACTGTCATAAACATTTGGACAGTCCAGCGGATGCCCCCCGGGCTGTCGGAATGGAGATGGATGATTCAGGCTGCTCGCATGCTCCAGATTCCGATACTCTTCGCTTCTATCAACCTGTGAGAGTGCCTCACTCAGCATCCCTCCAGATTTTGACTTGTTCTTTTCAACCATTTTCCGATACATCTTGTCCAGTACTTTCTCTTGAGCAGAGTGGATCGTAACTCCAATCACTGGATGAGTTTGGGTAGAATTGGCAGCATTGATTTTATTTCGATGAGCCAGGGCCAGAACTTCATCTCGATTCAAATTCTTCATGATGGCAGGCCGATTCTCGAGTATCTTTGATATGAGCTCAATCTTTTCAAATCCCAGCAAATCAAAGAGTTGATCCTGAATCTCATCGCTTGATTTTGAGGAACTGATTATTGTAGTTAAAGCTTGGAGAATGTCTTCATTTCCAATCATGTTGAGTAGGTAGGTTCGGTCCCATGTGACGTTCTTCTTTGGAGCCGAGGAAGCTACTGGAGCTGGAACTGGATCTGATTCTTCTGCCGCTGCGAAGAGGGCAAAGATTTTCCGATCTTCTTCCGAGAGGTCTTTTGACCCTCCAGCGCTGGAACATGGAGTAGCTCCGCCGTCCCGCAGCGGAAGAAGTCTTGCCACTGTTTCATCGATTCCTTCCCCATCTTGGTAATTTCCAGCGTCCAATCCCTGGAAGTTTATGGTGCCAAATGGGAAGAGCTGATTGTTATCTTCATCTCCGGCACCGGAGGAGGAGTTCCCACTTTTTCTTGGCGTTACTTTCCTTTTCGGTTCCATCGTTTTTACATAATCTTGAAAACCTGCAACTATTTACAAAAGGCAATTAACAAAAATTACAGGCACTCTCGCATATTAATTGACTGACTTAAACAACTGATTCTTGCTTGCTGCTCCAGAAAACTAGAAACTGAAAAATAACTGACTACGTGATATCCTGTCCACCTGTGACCTCAACTGTTGATCGCTGCACTGCACTGAGACTGAACTGAGACGGCTGCTAATCTAATCGCTTTTTTTTTTCACACCGACAGATGAACGCATTCAAAAGCGATTTCGCGGTGCTACGAAACAGTATGGGGTGACATGAAAACTGCAAAAAAATGCAAGATTCGCCAATCAATTTCCTACAAAATTTACTTTTTCTGCAAATAATAGGAAATTACATCAAACTAACTAATTGCCAATTAACACGCATGCTCGTCCCTAATGATTTCATAACGCAAATCAGTCTTGGTCCTATAATGGAAATAGGAGTTCCCTTGTTACAAACATGCAAAACCTAAAGCCGTAAAGCTTCAATTCATAAACTGGACAATTCTGGACAAGAGGGGACAAGTACTGATTTCAGTTTTTCAAAAAATAATTTGAAATCTCAGTGGAGGTACCTAACGTTACCCTTCTCATCGTTACTGTGTGTATAAACTAGCAGCAAAGACGATATCCCGTTTGATACACTGGGACGCTTCCTCCATTTTCTTTTTGAGTGAAGGGTCCCCAATTATCCTTGCAGAGTCCTTGACATCTCGGATCATTTCATCCAGGCGTTGGATTGTCCGGACAATGAGCCCTTCCTGGACTTCCGTCAGACGCATTATCTCTGAAAATGGTTTCCCCTTTGCCCATTCATAGACGACTTCCACGAGTCCAAACTTGAATTGCTCCACATACTGGGAGACTGGTTCCTTGAGTTTACATTCCATCTGCGTTGTCCCAATTTCCTTTGCAACTTTCTTAATCTCTTCCACTTTTTGCTTCAAGTGAGAAACGTCGGGAGTTTTGAGTTCCGGTTCTTGAATCCGTTTTGCTATCAACCCAAAAATATGATCATAAAAATCAGAATTTCTGCCACCAAATCAGTTCCTTCAGTTGACGAACCTTCGAATACCATGCAGGAAAACAAAGCAGCAATCTCCTCTGGAGTACAATCCGCGATGGTATTGTTGAGTAACAACTCTGTCATCATCAGCTCGTTCTGGTTCCCCATTTCACACGCAACACGACCCTTGAGCAAGACTGAACAAATACAGGTCAGACATAGAGGGTCACAACGGATTCTTGGAGAAGGTCGAATCTTTACCTAAACAATGATTGTCTATAAATTGCATTTTCTGCAAAACTTCAATGCGCTGCTGATATTCTTCATGGAGCTGGAGGCTCTTGGGTGAGAGTGAAAAGTCAATGTAATCTCGTTCTTCGACCAATCTCATGTAATGGAAGACTTCGACAAACTGAGAAAAAAACGAAAGCATTTATAATTTGGGACTCAATTGTTGCAAGGTTGAACTTGAAATTCTTACGTCTGAGGGTGTAGTACCGGTCACTGAAAAGATGTTCCGATCCTTCAAATAAAGTTTCATCTCCAGGTAAGTTTGAACCGCTTCTGCCAACTCCTGATTCTTCATAGGGGTCAGGGCAAAAAGATTTGCGTAGCGCAGGGTTTTTGTCTTCCCAATTTCCGCATTGTGAAGGTCATACAGTTTTGCCACCGTGTCACGGACGTTTGGAGGCAACTTTGCATCTCTGTGTAAACAATTGCAGGAAAATCTTAGAATCCACGAATCCTGTTCTAAGCGTTTTGTATGCTTGTCAAACTCACCGAAAGCGCGGCATCTCCCTTTCCGTGATACTCCGTTCCGTTGCTGCAGCATCTACTGAAATATATTCCCCTTCTACCAGTTCCAGGATATTCCCGGGAGTGACATTGGAAATGATGGTAAAGGAAGGGTAGCCATATTCACAGATTTCGGGCTCAAAGTCCACCATGTTCTCATCCGAAAGGTACATCATGCGATGGAAGAGTCGATTCATGTTGTCACTGGTTTGGGATTCACTTTCTCGACTAACGCTCGTGAACGTTTCAGTATACTTCCCAACTCCATCCTGAGGACGAGTCAGGATTAAGACTTTGAATCTCTTTACAATTTGTCCACCGTCTTTAGAAGCACCAGAATTGACCAGAATTCCGAAACGAGCCGAATACTTGGGTAACACTTCCACTATCACGATCCGACCGGGTTTCATCGCTTCAATGACTTTTGTTTGAATAACAATTTGGTTCTATAAAGACAAACAAACCAACCAGATGATTCACCACGGATGAAACTGAACGGATGTGATGTGACAGTAAAATACTCACCATCACAGATTCATGGAAGTTGATGTAATTGAGAGCTCGGATGTAAAAATCTTTGAGATCTTGATTCCAGTCTTTCAAATTCAGCACATCCAACTTTCCCTGGACTTTCTGGCGAACTTCCTTCATGTCATCCACTTTGGTGAATTTTCCAGCTTCCAAGAAGCTCCTCTTCATCACATCTTCTACGGTGATGCTTTCAACACGGAGGAGGTTCAGAATCATGCTGTAAGTGAGCCTGAATTGGGACTCCAACTTGGCAGCAGTTCCAGTCATCATGTCCTTCAGTTCCATGCAATCAGGAACACCTTGCTTGCAGAGGACGATGACAGTCCCAGTTTCGTCCAAACCTCTCCTCCCGGCACGCCCAGCCATCTGAATGTATTCGGCAGGAAGCAAGTTTCGGAAGTTGTAACCATCGTGCTTCCGACAACTGTCAAACACGACCGTTCGAGCTGGCATGTTTACTCCCATCGCAAACGTTTCAGTAGCAAAAAGAAGCTGCAAATCATAAAAAAAAATTAAGGTCAGCTTCCGTCCGAATCAGAAGCCATTTCCTTGCTGCGACCTACCTTTACTAAACCTTTTTGAAACAGCATTTCCACCACCTCCTTCAAAATCGGGAGAATCCCACTGTGATGAACTCCAATTCCATTTTTCAGCATCTTTTCAAATGCCAAAACCTGGAGAGGATTCGTGAACCGTGGTGTAAAAGCCACGACAACTGAAGGACATGTATGAATTTGATACCTGTGGGAGCTTTCGATCAGATCCAGTCAATTTGGAAATACTGTTCCGAAAGAATCCATGGATTTCCCCCTTCTGGGCTCCACTACACAGGTCAACAGATTCCAACATTTGAGCATAGTTATCACATCGGTTTCTGGAGAAGGTGAAAATCACCACCGGAAGTTTGTCCTAAAATTCAAAAAAAGTTACTCGTTAGACCGACCGACCTCAATTTTCTGTTGTGAATTACCGTTTTCTTGAGATGATCAATCAATCCAATGTACGTATTCTTTTCCGACTTTTCGTTGAATCCAATTCTCTGCCCACCATTCTTGGGTCCTGTGTTTTTCTGAAACTGGGATTGTCTTTCAGCCAATGAGTGCCGGGCTCCATCGTACCTGTGCCGCCGAATGACATAAAAATGAATACTGCATTTTAGTAATTTTAAAAGTTTATAGTTCCATTACTAAGTTGGTATCAACGTACCCTGCTTTCAAAAACTTTCCATCTGCCCCAAGTACTAGGAATTGATCCGATTTACTCTTTCCCCCAGAACCAGTGTAGAGGTAATGCTCGAGCGGAACTGGACGCTTGCTCGTGGAGATTACGTAAATCTTCTTCTTCTTTATCCCTCCAACCCAATTGGCAAATTGGAGTGCGTTTGGCACCGTGGCGCTCAACATAATGATGCTAACATGCTGCGGCAACATTATCAGCACTTCTTCCCAGACATGACCTCTCTGGAATTCAGGAACGCATTAGGCATTGTCTGTTGACCTTTGATTAATTTCAGTGCAAGAGTATAAGCGTTACCTCTTCGTTGTTCAGGTAGTGGATTTCATCGAAGATTACCCATTCCAGATCCCTGATAATGTCTGATCCGTTGTATAACATTGACCGTAAGATTTCCGTAGTCATGATGAGACAAGATGCATTTTGGTTGATTTGAACATCCCCAGTTACCAGACCCACGCTCTCAAAGTTCTGCTTGAAATCTCGAAACTTCTGATTTGACAGAGCCTTGATTGGTGAAGTGTAAATGGTCCTAAAAATATCCGTTGATGAAAGTAGAAAATTTTCAAGTGAACGGATCAACGGTCGTACCTGGTCATGTGCCTAACTGAAAGTGCAATGGCGTATTCTGCCACGACAGTTTTACCAGCACTAGTATGCGCTGCCACAAAAACGTTCTCATGGTCTTCCAGAAGAGCAATCGACTAGAAAACAATTTGGAAATTAAACCCTCGCTTTTAGGTCATGAATTGTAAAATGCTAACCTGCTTCTGAAACTCATCCAGGGTAAAGTTGTACTTGAATGCCAAATCCGGCACTCGTTCCTCAAAATCAGTCATTGGTTTGCTAATGTCGACCGACTCAGCCCATTGTAGCTTCGTTGACTTTAGTAGGCCAGAGGTCTTGCTAATAGCCAGGACAGGAGCTTTGAACTCAACCTAAAATACCGAAATCCAAGTTACACAATCCTCAGAATCACGCCGGATCCCGTTATAAGATTTCGACAATCGTTCCCTTACATCGTCATCCAGGGATGTCGCTGTTGGATTTTCATTGAGTTCTCGCAACAAGTGAGTGAGACTTCGTTCTTTCCTTGCTTCTTTATTTGCCAATCTTCTTTCATCCTTGACATCCACTTTATGATGTCCTTCCCAGAAATCAAAGTGTAGCTCCGACTCCTGTTATGAATTCATTCGTCATTTCAAGTCATTAGGCGAAGGCTATACAACTAAAATCAAGCACAGTACTTTACCTTGAAGGCTTCCAATTTTGGTGGGTCCGCTGCCTTAGCCTTATCCAATTCTTTAAAGACAACTTCAAACGCAGGTTCAAGTGGGACAATGTTCAATCGATCTGAAATATTGAACGTGGTAAAGACAAACAGTTTTTCCCCAAGTAAATAAAATTGAAATTCTTAAAACTCTCTCACTTTTGTCAAAGAGTTCTGCAAACAACTGCTCCTCCCCTTCTTCCGAAATTGGTTCATTGAGATCCAAATTAGCAAACAAGGCTGACACACCCTTGCTCTCCTTGACTTCTAGCCAACCAGGCCTAAATGGAAGGTTAGTGGAACTGCCTTTGACGGATTCGTTTCGTGGTCCGGGGGTACGATTCAAAGAGTAGGACGTCTTGGAAGTTTCTTGGAAAGTACTTGTCTCCACGAGTACATTATGCAAGCGTTGACCCGTGGCCGTGTCTCGCTTCAACTGTAACAAAGCATAACGGTGTTACTCCAATAATATATACGTCGTCCTCATCACATGGAATCGTGTTACCTGTTGAGTTAGCGGTAGTTGGGTAGTGTGATGCTGCCGCAGCGAGAAAGAATCACGCTCAACATCAATCAATACCAAATTACTTTGGAGTTTGTGAATCTCCAATTTCTCCGGATGAGAGTATGTTGATTCAAGGATGGTCTGAATACTCGGGATAATCGGTGGTAATTCCATTATTACTCCTTTCCTTGTCCTTGTCCTTACTCCTTAGCTTTCTACAAATCAAGAGACAAAGAAATACAAATCGTCAGGTGATGGAAACAAGAAACAACGATGTAAAAATGTAATCAATCAATCAAAACCCTAAAACCTATGACACCCGCCAAGCCGGGTCGGTCCATGTATCAAATCAAATTACCAAAAATGAGACTTACCGTAATTCAATCGTTAAATGATGAAGCTGCTCTTCTTCTAAATTCCTAAATAATATAGAAATTATTCACAAATTAATCAATATTTTACCTCATAAAAATCAAACACTTTTCAATAATTTACAAGTTTGCAAAAAAAAAAATGATTGAAAAAACAAAAAACCAAAGTGGATTTGAATTTTGTGAACTCGCGGGAAAGAAGATGGGTTGGGGAAAGTGAAACTTTTGTTTCAGGAAATATGGGAACATTACGCCACAGGGCAAAGGTTGAACTTTCTCCAGGTTTAATTTTAATTAGCTAAATCGCATTTTCTTGATACGACACTTTGCCCTTATCCAAGTTTCCTTGAGCCAATGTTAATTGAATTCAATTTCTGTTTTCCTTTTCCTTTCCCCATTAACTTGCAGCTGCAGGAAGTGAGTCTCTGACGCATGACATTGGTTTTCGGAGAATCACTTACGGGATGATTGTGCTCGTGACCTCAATTCTCCCTATCACCAAACCATGGGGAAAGAAGTACTTTTCCATTGGGGAAAGAAGTATTTTTCCATTGCCCTACTTTCCAGATTTACCCTGTACAAACTAAAACTGCATTTCGCATATGATTTGGCTCTAAAGTGTCAAACTTTGTAAGAAAGGGTTTAGTTATTTATTCTCAGCAAATAGGAAACCAAAGGTGCATTGTGTGGAAACCATTCCAAGTAGATTGTTAAACCAACAAGGAAGCTGATGCTAGAGGAAAATTACGAAATTTAACCTTCAATTTGAAGTGAGGATAAAACGAGCATAGTTAAGCATTCAGTGTTTCGCCAACTTTCCAAGTTCGCATCACTTCCAGAACCAACTGTCAAAATTCAAATTCCACCATCAAAATGGTCCTTGTTTCGGAATTGGACAATTACTACGACATTTGCTACAAATTAACAAAAGAATGCGGATTGGTAAGCTTTCACTTTTAAAAAATTCAAAGCTTTACGTCGGTGAAAGTATCTTATTATGTCAGTAAAAAATATCATCGCCTTTGTAGTTTTGATACTTGAAATGTTGGTTAATATTCGGGTGTTTTGTAAATCAGTGATTCGATGCATTTAATGATTTGATTTGATTTACAGGTAATCAGTGAAGCAATTGTGAAAGCAAAGAATGTGGAATCCAAATCTAGTGACATTGATTTAGTGACTGAAACAGATCGAGAGGTGGAGAAACTCTTAATCGGAGGATTGAAGGAACATTTTCCAAATCACAAGTTAGTAGTTGGCAAAAATAAAAAATTTAGCAATTAGCAGAAAATTTTGATTGCAAAGGTGCTTTTATATTTCCAGATTCATTGGAGAGGAATCAGCAGTTGAAGGTCAGAAATGCGTCCTGACTGATGACCCCACATGGGTCATTGACCCTGTCGGTATGTTGTGCTGGAGTCTATTTGAATTCGTAAACAGTTGCATTGTTTTTGGTGCATGTTTAGATGGGACCATGAACTTTGTCCATGGACTTCCTCTCGTTGCTATCTCCATTGGTCTCCTCATCAAGAAGCAATCCGTACTTGGCATCATTTACAATCCACTGCTGAATCAAATGTTTACTGCCAAAACGGGACAAGGAGCATTCATGAATGGGAAACCAATTCGTGTATCTGGAGAAACCGGTGAGACTGCATTCCAGTAACGTTCCAGTAACATTCCAGCAGTTTAGCATCTTGATCATTAATCCCACGTTTCTCCAGAGTTATCCAAGGCCCTTGTCTGCTCCGAAGTGGGTTCAAGTAAGGATCCGGAAAGGGTAAAGGTCATCCTCAGCAACTTGACCAAATTAGTTGGAAATGTTCATGGGTAAGGCAGTATTGTGTTTTTGTGGCCGCAGTTTAGCAGTTTCCATTTTCATGCACGTCGGAAACTTTGTTGGAGCTTGACCTTTTCAGATTCGTTTTAATTTTTGATACCATCAAATTAGCGTCCGAGTTTACGGAACGGCGGCCTGGGCACTGTCAATGGTAGCTACCGGAGCAGCAGATGCGTTTTGTCATTTCGGTCTTCATATGTGGGATACTTGCGCGGCGGTCCGTAGTCCATTAATTACTGATTGTAATTTGGCGAAAGTGGAGATTAACTTAATTTTTTTTATAAATTGAAGCTCGTAATTGTAAAAGAAGCCGGCGGAGCTTTCTTGGATTACAAAGGTTAACCTTTTTCCTCTGTTTTGTTTTAATTCGTGCATGGAAATGGAACTGCTAAAATCATGTTTCTGTGGCTCAAATTAATCGTTTTGTAACGCTTTAATATCTTTGTTCTGTTTTTGACGCAGTATAAGATCCCTTGGCTCTGCAGCCTTAAACATGGCGACTGTGGCTTCTGGTGGGGCGGATGCCTACTTTGAGCAAGGGATTCATGCTTGGGACATGTGTGCTGGGGAAATTTTAGTAAAGGAAGCCGGTGGGGCCGTGTTTGACCTGACGGGTAAATTTTCTTAACAAATGTTCCATTTCCATGCATGATGCACTAAATTGCTAACTCCTTAAAGGGTCTTCAGAATACTGATGAGGTTTACATTTGATTCCAGGTGGACCATTTGACTTGCTGAGTCGAAGAGTGGTTTGTGCATCTTCGGAAAAATTGGCAAAGGATATTGCCAGTCTACTCGACAGCGTTGAACTGGAACGGGATTAAGGGGAAGATTAACGAATTTGGAAGAATTCCATGAAAATGGTTGTGATACCTGCTAATTGTAACTAAGTTGTCCCGAGAAATACCTGGAACGAGTACCTCCAAAAGTTAAAACAAGTGTTCAAAACCTTGTTAAAATAGCTGAGAGAATGAGCTATGCTTGGTATTTTTAAATCCTAATTTCCAAAACAATGTGCTAGAATAATCAAAAAAAAATGGTTAAAAAATATTATTCTGGAACCAAAACTAATTAGTAAACTGTCGAGTATTATATTCCGGAAAATGTTTTTGATTTCGTGCTAAATTATCAAAAAAACCGAATTCGACGACCTGTCCGTCCATATATAAATCTAAAAGCGATACGCCGACCATTCATAAACGAAACTGCTGAGTTTTAATTTTTACCAAGGCGGGTACATTTCATCGACATCTGGAATTCAACTAAAAATATTACGATTTTTACTAAAAAATATTTTAGGAAAAATTGAACGGCGTCAGGTTACTCGACTCACCTTTCATTAACAGAATATAAAACTGGCTGCGAAATAAATCTTTCAACTATAGATACCAACATTTGCAAAATGTGCAAAACGACGCATAAAACCGAATACGCCAAAACTAAAGTTGCAAAATTCATTCTGTAATTTAGCAAAAGAGAAAGCTTCCTTTTAAATTTTTAACATTGAGTAGCACACATGAATGAGTTTTTCCGCTTTTTTATTTTCACCAGGCGCTACTTTCCCCGCTTGGGAATTCCAATATCCCTTATTCCGATACCCACTGTAATTGGATCACATTGCGGAGTTATATGGCTCTGCTGACTATGGCAGGATTTGGCAAAATTGGAAGTTCTCGATTTAACCATTTTATTACCACTAAATTAAATATGTTGATTAAATGCGGTCCTTATTGATTTATTAGTTTCTGTTAGCCCAAGGCAAAGACAACGACCTTCATAAAGGTTAAACAGCCAGCCACCAGTAGCATCTGCTCTCGTCCTAACACAACACAACAAAAACCAATTGTTTTTCTAATTTGTACTTTTATGAGTTCCAAGGTTAGAATTAATC
This sequence comes from Anurida granaria, assembly GCA_034694825.1. Lineage (NCBI taxonomy): Eukaryota > Metazoa > Arthropoda > Collembola > Poduromorpha > Neanuridae > Anurida > Anurida granaria. The sequence continues at coordinate 18,634 of JAQIWD010000393.1, forward strand.
CTGCCTGAATAATAAGGTTCACACTTCACAGGGAGCATCAAATCCTTTCATTTCTAACTCCCCTTTTTACTTTTCCAATAATGTCGCCAAAACTGTCGCCATTCACTCTTCTCTGCTTATTTCTATAAAAGTACAAGGGTCACTCCTAAAGTTTGCCTCCTTGTGGTACTTCTTTCCTGGTAACGCCAGCAGGGGACAGATAAAGGGATCTTTATTTGATCTCCAAGAATAAGTGAATTTAAAATGGTTCAATTCACCTTGACAGGAATTATAAATTGCTCCACTTTTATTATGAAGTAGCGGAAGCTCCTTTGTATTTTAGTCAGTCTGTCTGTCGAGTCTGTCATTCAAAAGCCTAAGAACAAGAAATTAGCCCATAATTTAAGAAATACCGGACGAGGTTTAGATTTTTTCGCTTTAAGTGTGAGGGTATAAATATCGAGTTGGCAAGCTGGCGTGACCTTCTCCCATGTCAAAGGTAAAGCCACTCTGTTCAGCATGCGAGTAATAATTAGTAATGAAAATACTTGGTTGCAGATACCGAAAAAACTTTTGTATCGAGTGGTACTTATGTATGACTTTGTACTTCTTTTCCTACTGGGTCAAAGTGCAGCATTTGATTATTCATCCCCCTTCCACTTACAATGAGGAAATCACAATAAATATGACCTGCCGTTATCCTGCTGTGCACTTGGGTCATATTTCGTTCATTACGTTAAGTGTCCTTGGATTAAACTCGGCTACTTGGTTTCACCACTTACTTGTTAGAGGTTGACCCTGCCCAGATGCCCCATTCCATAAATTAATCTTTCTATAAAGGAATTTGGGAATAATTGACACAAAGTGGTATTGCAAGTGCATTAGTAAACACTTTATTAGAAATATTTACGTGTCAAACTGAAGGACGGGGAGTAGACGATATGAGGGGAAAGGTGCATGATTTAAGCAAACCAAGTGAGGACGACTGACGCTTTTGTTATAATTCTAATTCCAATTCCATCTTTTCTTTCATACAAAGTGTCTATTGGGTAAGTGCTAATATTTCGTGAATCGATTGTTCTTATGTAAATCCTTTTTTCGTCGGTATATTTGCAGAGGCAGTTAGACGCATTCCAACTAAAGATTAGTGGCGTATGCGACTGCGACAGTTCCCTGTCTGTTCCATTCTGTTCAGTTCTGTTCATTTCTGTCTTCTGTTGTGAATCTCCTTCCGTGGTGCTTCTTTCTTTTCGCACAAAACCCAGGCGCCAGTCATTCTGATTTTGCAACTCTTCTACCTCCCTCCAGGACCACCTCGCTCCTACACTACTGGTACTTTCTCCAAAGAAAGTCAAATTGCGGTGGTAAATTTCTTCCTGGTGTTTATTTCCACACTCCTTGGATCAGGAATCAAGATCAGACAGGAATCCTCACCACCTGGTATAAGAAAGAAACCACATTTTGCAAAATCATAATTGCAAATTTCCAAAATATTTCCTCTGTTCTGCTTCCTCCTCTGGCAATAACAACAACAACCACCAGATGAGGAGAAAATTCCGGTAAGTTTGTAATCTTTGGTACTTTTTTGGTACCCTGCCATCACTTCTCCGCAAACATCTGATCCAAGTGTCAAATCAAGTCTATTCCTGTCACAACCTGTCTGTCCAAGGGTGGAAACTGGCATTTAACTGCCAAATACAAAGTCAGTTAGTTAGTTATTCCGAATTTATATCAATCGACTCTCTGATTAATGTTTACTGTCAAGTTCCACTGCACTAACTGCCTCCCTACAACTGTACCAACTCGGTTCCAAACTGTTAAGTAACTGTTGAGTTGCAACTAACAAGTTTACAAGTTCGCATTGACAATTGACTCGGTACATGAAACGACGCTATAACTTGAGCCAACGTAAACCACATTTAAGGAATCAGGTAAGTAATCAATTATCCTAATTCATGGATTTTCAAATGAAATTGAAAATCAGATTGATAGAATAGGAATCAGACGGTAGTAAACCGTTTGGTGTAGGGGACAGAGCTTACTCGAAAAAACACGTTCGAAAGGCAAAAATAAAGATTAGACAACTTTTAAATTTTGGATAATTTATTAAGATTAACATTCTTAGAAATCGTTCCATGGAATCTTACTTGCTCATTTATCTTTTCAAGGGCATTGACTAGATGTTGTGATCAGATAACGGGGGCAATTAATTAATACAACAATGTTAAGTTGACATTAAATTGGTGTAGTAGTGGACGCAGAAATTAAATCGGTGATAAGGATTGCAAAAGTGACCAAATGTAACCACCAAAACCGGCTCAACTGATCAACAGTTAAGAAATTAAAGTGCCAAAACTTTCCTAGAAATCTCTCACTGGAATTTTAATTTAACATTATTCCTTTCTAATTTCAATTGTTTTTGCAAGATAATTAGAAAACAAGGACAGACAGCAAGGTATATAGAATAAGAATCTATATAAGTTTCTTAACTTGATTTTAAAATATGGTGGACAAACAGATTAACAACTCCGTAACACAGATGCAGAAAGTAAAAGTTGTTTAGAATTTAACGAATGACGCTAACGTACGACTAAAATTCAGTGAGTAGGCAATTGAGTACTAAATTGGCACTCGTAATAAATTCACTTGAGATGTGTATGGTTAACTGAAAACTTAATATTTCATTAAGTTGATTATTTCCCCATGTGTTCGCGAGTCAAAACAGTTTCCTTTGTTCCGGGCAAACCGGAAGTGACCCCTCCTCTCCTTTCCTCTACACACTTGGCAATTAACCGTTTGCTGGAGATGGAGTTATAATTAAGAATAGCCATGCCCGGAAATATGATCATAATCTTTCCCTAATACCGTTTCGGCATGACTTTTACTAGGTATTAGGATTTCACGGAAACGTTTTAGGCATTAGGGGTTGGGATTTGCACTGCACTGCACTGCTCTATTTATGATGTGTGCCAAAAAATTATGCATTTTCATATCACGCGTATCTCATGATGTCAATTTGAATTGGAAATCATGCACAACTCCCTCAGAATTCTGAATCATCACATCTATCGTAGGTTTATATCTCAGCCAGTCTAAATCAGCTTAAGAACAGTTAGCTCTCAGGATTTACAGACATCCTTGGAGTACCCAGCTCCCATCATCGGCGTTTCTAGTACTATCGATATACCAATCGACATGCGATGAATGAGTACTACTTCTTGATGAATTAATCAAATATTCAGCAAAAGTCCAGAGTACCGACCGTGTTTTTTTAAGACATCCTGAGCAATTACAACACTTGATCACTCTGTATTGTATTTTTTAACCACTTACGTGAATTTAAAACGACGAGTTCTATTGAAGGGTTCTTGATTAGACCCAATCACTGAAAATATAAATCGATTTGCAATTCATCCTTGTCCGGAGTAGTTCGATTGAAGATTCTGTGACATGGATCCCATCTCAAGGTAAGAAAGACAAATTTATTTTCCTGATTCACCATGAATCGCTTGTTTGGGATTTGCACAATTAAATCGTAATGCTGGCAGCCATCCACTTTGAATTCTCTTTTTTCATCTAATGCTTTTGACCATTGTAGCTGTAACTCTGTAACCGAGAATCTGTTGCTCACTTTGAATTCTGCTTCACTAATAACATGAATTCTGCTTCACTAATAACATGAATTCTGCTTCACTAATAACATGAATTCTGCTTCACTAATAACATGAATTCT
>JAQIWD010000394.1:0-22321 GCA_034694825.1 Anurida granaria
AGAGAAATGCTGATGCTGACTTTTATTTTCTCCTAAACTTTCACTTCTACAAATTAGAATTTCCGTCAATTTTACTTAAAAAAATGGCACAGAACTAACAGAAAATTTTCCTGAAATCCAAAGCTTTACCAAATTTGTCAAATGGCACCGTACCTCTGCTCCTTTCCCAAATTTTGGCATGATGAGAATTTGGTAGGCAGTTTTGTAATCAAAGACGCTGCGACGCGTAAATTTGATGGAAAAAAGGCATGCTTCATTAGGCTTCCGTTCCTAAATTCTGGTCACATTTTGCAAAGGATTCAAAAAGCACCAGCAGCGTCTGAAATCCGGTCTGCAAATGGAGAATAAATGGAGAATTATGATGATTTATGGGAGCTTTCAGGCTGGGAGACCAGCATCAGAATACACTGCAAATCCGGACTCTCTTCTGTCCTCTCTTTATATGGAATCAAGAGAGATTTAAATCCTTCAAATTTCAGTCTGACAAGATGAAATCCCATACTTGAGGAGAGTGACATCTCCATAATTTAATTCTCATCCACGTCACTCCCGGGCAACATGAGCGTTATAACGTCAAATTTCATCGCAAAAGCATTTAGCAGAAGTCCGCAGTTTCTACTTTTTCAGGCGTCGGGTGTGAAAATACAAAAAATCGCTTAAAAACGGAAAGACTCTATAGTTAACTAAGGCGAATGAGCGTCTATAACTGTTTGTTCTGAATGTTGAAGTTTTTGGTGATCATGTCCCTCCTTGTACCTGTTTCTGTTCCAAGATTGTGTTCTTGGTGTTTCCAAACAAAGGAATGGTACATTGGTTTCCTTCCTTTGACTCTTAGGAGTAAGAATACCTTTGCATACATTATTCTATCCACAATCCCTTCATTTCCAGGGAGGGCAGTTTACCTTGACGTCTTTGAGGTTGATAAGAAAGTACGCTGAGAGCAGTACACCTTCCTTGTGTTCCTTGCCTTCTACGGAGCCCCTTAACCCTTCTGTCCCCTAATCCTTCGACTCTTGACTTTGAAAAGTCTCCAAGTGGTGGTGGCCATGGCTCTTACATGACATGAAAAACTGAAATTCGGATAATAATGATAATGGGTAAGAAACCACAACAGTGGAGATAATAGGCTCTGAGGAGTTCTGCCCAAGGGTAAAGGGGTCCTTAAGTTAAGGGCCTTAAGGAAGCACCCTTCTGGACCCCAGAATCTGGAGGACTCTTTTCCCTTTTGTTATCCTGGCAGTCTTAAGGAACACTGGTTCATAAGTATCCAAGAACGGGAGGCTGTTTTCCATTTCTATCCATAGGCAATTGGGACTTTCGTTTTTGAAGGAGACAAGCCCCGACCACGCCCTCGGAAGAATCCTTCTTTCTTTCTCCTTTTAATCTTTTGGCTTGGCATTTCTTTATCGGGGAAATCTATTTGTTTCCTACGAGTCTCTCTACCCCTGCCTCGTCTCTCATAAATTGATCTCGCATCCTAAATCACATTCCAGGGATCTAATGGGAAAAGAAATTGGTTTCTGCTCCTTTTCAAGACGGGGAAGGAAGGATAAGAAATGAACAGCACGTGTAGTATTCGAGATTACGAACAATAACGCCGTTTCATAAATCATTGAGAAATAATCAACTGTCTTTCATTTGGGTTTTTAGATTTCTGATCAAAAAGTTTGAGGGCGAGACTGGTAATGAAAAGCTACTTTGTAAAAATGATTTGCGAAATTCGACAATAAAAAGTTTAAATTTAAAGTTGGAATTATGTATGCCAGAAAACGAGATGAATTTAAAAACCTGAAAAACCCCCGAAAATTAAACTTATTCGATTCAAAGGAATGAGTTTGACGCCATGAATCGAATTTAGTAAAAAACGATCTAAGTTAATTAAGAACCACGTCAGTTTGAACTGTGGTGCAATTTCAACATTCTATTTAAGAACCAAAACGTCCTAAAAAGGATGCTGAATTTTAGGAGAAAAGTACAAAATTGTTTTTTTTTAGTTAAGTCAAAATATCAAATGTTTCGAAATGCAGCAAAAATCAAAGTCTTTGGTAAAATCGAGGTAAAACGTTAAAATTTGTAGAAAAACGACGCAAGACACTTTTATCACTGGGAATTGAACTGCGGAAGTACCGGGGAGTACTGGACTAGGTACTTGTGGTGGTGCATGAACCATCCATGTGGTGTATTTGGTCTGTAAATGTGAATTTAGTGGGAGTCGTAATTTGTTCCAGTGTTTGGTTAGCAGCGACGGATGGACGAAAGGGAAGGAAAAAGGGAAGAGAAAAGTAAACAGAGGAAGTCATGTCCCGAGTCCTGACAATTCGGTGATAAGGAATCCACTACTACTGCTCCTGGACGGACGGATATGGACCGTGGACCCATGGACACGTCCAGTAAGGCTTACCCTTCGAAATTGGATTTCAAGGGGACGTGTCAAATGCGGCGTAAAGGAGTTATGAGGATCAGAAAGGCTGAAATCGCTGCTCGCTGGAAAGCATCTTTTCCTTATCCAACAACCTCACCAGGAAGTTCAGGCAGGATCACTTCCCGTATTTTATGCTTTCTCGGGGTAAACCGGAAGAACTCCCTCAATTTCTGGAGGAATTATACAAAAAACGGCAGAAAATAGGCGACCACAAACTTTTGGCCACCGTCCACCGTTTCCTTCGAATCCAAGAATTGTAATTCAACTTGTCTACTCTATCCGGTTTCAGATTTTAAGTAATCTGGTGAAATTGAAGCAACTTTGAAAAAGTTTGGAAGTCAAAAATGTAAATGGCAGAAGAAACGCTCATGAACGCATCGCGCCCGGAATGAATTTTGCAATCCCAATTAAATTGGGCCAATTTAGTAATTGTAGTTCGTTAGAATTGAATTATTCAAGCATCGTTCCGTGGGAAATTGCGCAGTGGAGCCTTGTCTTTATTAACTAGCGCACGTAATTCATGTGAAATGGATTAAATTACAAGCTCGTTAGGCTTTATGGTGTTGGTGGGGTGGTGGTGGTTTGTTTCCAAATCAGACCAAGGACAACCAGAAGATAAAGCAGCCAGTGCTAAACCACTGGGCCATTTACCACTTACCAATGTCCAGTAAAATTAAAAAGCTTTCCAGATCCTCCGTTTTTTGCGAGTGTTGGATTTCATTGGTCCATGAGCAATTGCGGGGTGATTCACCAACTATAAAAACTCAAAATTATCATCGGTCTAAACTTGAATTATTTTTTATTTCGAGTACTTTGGGAAGCATCTGGCTCCTCTTATCAAAAACCCTCATAAAAACGCTATAAAGAGGACAAAAAAGAAAAGGAGATTCAAGTTCTGGTGATGATGGATTCAGCTTTAGCATCTTGGAAGATTGGAGCCAAGGCTTTCTAAACTCTAACTGACTGACTATAATAATTCAATTCCGATTGATCTTTGGACTCTGGCTCATCTGACAACCAAAAACTTATGCAAGTTCCGCTCCTATTTCTTGCGAATCTCAAGGTGAAACCAAGAGCATACAAATGATGAGCAAGATGCAGCATTTTTTGCGCTTCCAGCACTTTGTCTCCTTTTGGCGCAGCAGAGTGCGAATCAACAACATGAAGGGAGACATGGAAAAAACATGCTGGAAAACCCCCTCTGTTTTCTAAAATTCTAGAATTTCTAGGCTCGTTTAGCATTTTTCATTTTGTGAGAGCAGGACGCCGGCCATGATAAATATTAAACTTCCATAAATCGTAATATTTTTCTCTGCAGTTTGAAGTCCTTTGGGTATGGAGGTGATTTTGGAGAATAATTTTCCTATACTTCTTAATTAAACCTCACCTCCACCGTGGCCTATGAAAATTTAATGCAATTAGTTTTCACCAATTCCAATTGGAAAGGGGATAGATCCATAAAATGAAGGAAATGGGAATATCGCATGTCCCCCTGGTCGGTTGTCCATGTTTTCCGAAATGGAAAAAATTAACCCGTTTCTGGCTTTCATTTTCCAATGTGGCCAGAGTACTTTTTCCGAATGATTCAGTGTAGCTAGCCCCTGCCAGCTTCCCTGCGAGGACGAATAAGGAGGACTCATCCCAACAGCCCCCCGTATGTGTCAGCCCTTTCCAAAACCTTCATCAACCATCACACGCAAGGAAAAGGGATCCTGAAGTGATCATGATGAAAGGGGAGCAGCTGCCTTTGTTGCTTAAAAAGGAAAGCACTTTTTCAGAAGACTCGATTTCTAAAAAGGAAGGAAAGGCTGGGGAAGTGGGGGACCAACTCGGTCAATATAACCAACTGCCTCCAGCTAGCTTCCTTCCCTTCCCCTCACCACTCCGAAACAGCACTTTCCTCATCTAAAATTTATTCTGGGAAAAGCCCTAGCTCTAAACTTCTCCGGGTACATTTTTGGAAAAAGGAAAAGCATTATTCTGAAATGGTTTCACTCCCAGCCCTATCCCTCCCCCTCTGATGGAAATATCTGGAACGGGGATTTTGGAAACCCCGAACCGAGGAAATGAAAATTGAGTCGGGCGGATGATAAAAGAAGGAGATGAGGAGATATATACGGACGGCGGGTATTTATGTTCTACTAGGAGGGATGCTACGAAAAGTTCCCGTTAGACGGGTAACCCCGGAGATCCCTCAGACTCCCTGGTTATAAGTTCTTAGCGATGCGGGGAATCGGGGGGACAGCCGGGGAAATTCTCAGGTTCAACCACCAGGAACAAAAGAAACTTGGAAGAATTGGAAGAATTCACGAGGTCTGGGTGGGGCTTCTTTGGGAGAATAATAAAATGAAAGTTTTCCCAACTTTCTTTTCCAATTACAAATCCATTTTTTGAATTAAAACTTTCCGTTTCATTTCGACGGCGCGTGAAGCTCTTACATAAGTTTCATATTTTTGTGGGCAGTTTCCTTCAGATCCGCCTCAGGAATGGAGTTTACATGAGTAACGTAATTTTGGCACATCTATCGCAATCTTGACGTTATTTTAGCAGTACTTTATCAAAACAGCCCCCGGGACGTAGAAATTACTAAGCGTTAATCAATTAAAAGTAGTCGATTGTTATGGGCTAAGAGGAACTTGTGCATAATTAAACTCCCAATCAATCCCATCGGGAAATATCACTCCAATATTTCAAGCTTTGCTTATCAGATGCATGCAACCGCTTCATAAAAGCCCGTTTTATGAGCGTTGACGTCACCGTGCCACTTATTAGAGAACAATTGACATCAAAATGCACAAAATGGTGATTTTAGTGGAATTCACGTAATACCGGGTAGAAATTTGACACGGGAAATTATTAGCGCTTGATTAACATCTGAGAAATGCAGGAATTGATTAAAAAACCAAGTCAAAATCAATAAAAATTAATTTTACCGCATAAAAGTAAGCAATAGAATCGACAAGCGTCGACATGTCATGACGCCATTACAAAGATTTCTACAATTCTAAAACACGATCAATTAATCACGAACTTAGGTCTCAGTTGCCCTTCTGAAATTTCGCTAATTTGTTTTTAAATTTGTACTCTACTTGTATTTACTTAGAATAAAAATTTCTTTTTGGTATAATAAGTCCAAATTGGCCACCTCAATCCAGAGCCTTAAGTTCCACGACTTAAGTTATCTTTCCTTGTCACTTTCCGTTGAGAAATGTTGTAGTTGGCGCATGAAAAATGGACATGAGGCCTTCCTGGCTTAAATCACAGAGAAATTTCACAAAATTTACACCATTTTCACTCAAAAATTGTTGAAAAATGGACTCATTTTGGCAAAATGGAATATCTGGAAACTTTAACTCCTTTCTCCTCTGGAATTTGGAGAAAGGAGCCAAGTTCCCACGCTTTCACTTTCCGCGCGCGAAATTCAAAATCAAAATTTTTCTCCACCTTCCGGTTTTTCCTCATCTGCTTTTGAAGTTCCGCTTGAAATCAATTTTAGTTTTCCAATTTGGATCAATTAATCGTTGCCTTGATTTTGATTCGTGTTAAGTGTTACGTGTTTTTGTGCGACGTGTGATTGTTAATTGTGTGTCAGAGGAAGGGAGACAGAAAAGGACAGGGACGGACAGAACGAAACAAGGAAAGGAAGGATTCCACGATCTTACTTTGTGTTTTGGGGGAGCAGTGGTGGGAACGAGTGGTTTCATAGGGAAAGTCTCCCCTTTTTTCTACCTCCTGCCTCAGTCCAAAGTTGAGCCTCAGTCAGGAAGGAGCTTCGTCACATCTCTGCATCTGAAACATAAACGGAAGGGACACACCCCACCCACCCTCGGACAATTATTATCAACATTAAACAACAATCAACAACATCAGGTAAGAACCGCATTTTTATCTTCCTATTGTTCATATTCTTGCTTTTCTATCCGACGGCAAAGGAGTACATTTCCATCCACTCATGCGGTCTTACCGTCGTTATCCTCGTCCTCTTCTCCCGATCGATGCAGAATGAAGAAATCTGGCGACAATAGCGAAATTGGGACCATTCTGCTCAATTTTTCCTGGAAATGGGGTAACAGGCACACACTGGATGTTTTTTTGTCCAAAATCTTTGAAGTTGCAAGTTTTGATATCAAGAAACGTTGGTAAGGTGTGGAATTTTGGTATCATGCCGGTAGTGGTTGGGTCACTTGGGGATTCTTCAGGAAACAATCGGTTTTTGATCAAAAACGGACAGAGTAATCATCATTTGGAGCGGAAATTTAGCAAAATTGGAAGCACCAGACACGTTGCTGTTTGGTCTCGTAAAATTTGAAATGAAAAAATTATCAGATTTTGACGAAACTGGACAAGTTTTGGAAGGTGCCGGACTGTCGGTAAGGTCGGGCTCCGGATTTTAGGCCGAGTTTTCCAAAATATTGAATTTAGGATGAGGATTTTGAGATGGTTGGATTCAGCATCGGATTCTGGTTCGGATGGTGACAATGATAGGGGTGTCAGTTGTCAAAATTTTGAGAATTTTGACGTTTTTTTGGAGAAAAGGCATTACGGAGTGCGGGTCGGTGCGTTGAGTTTCTTTGGATTTTAGGCCGAGTTTTCTAAACTAATGAACCTAAAGCCTTGACTCTGATGTGGCCAATGATCTAGTATTGTTATTTGTCATAATTTTGAAAAAAAATAAGTTTTTTGATTGGGATGGAACCGTAATTGCATTCTACGGATTTCTGTTCAGGATTCGCCGATTCGCTGATCTTACCACAAAAGGGTTTCTGCTGGAATTTGCTAATTTTTATGAGGTTTCGAATTTTTAAAACATTTCATGGTAAGATTTTAATTCGACAAAATCACCTACTCCCATCCTACATCCAAGAGACTTAAACTGTTTTCCTGAGGGTTGTAAATTTCACGTAAATTTACATTTCCTTAAGCGACATTGGGATTGTCAAAATTTCAATTTTAACTAAGCTGAAAGGCTTCACTCGTTCCATGAATCCCTGGATGAAATTCACTGAAAAATTCCTTTGTTTGTCATGGACTTGGAGATTTGAGAGGTAGGAGCAGCTGCTCCTCGCTCGTTCTCCTTTTTTTGTTTGAAAATTCAAGGAACACCAGGCCGTCAAAACCCTTTCAACGTAACAGGATTTTTACGTTCTGAAATGTCAATTAGGAAATTACTACTTCTAGTCCCCGCAGTCTACGTTCTCAACTGCGTAATTTTGGGGAGCAAGACGCTGAAAACGCCCGAAATGCTTGAAAATCCCCACTTTGTCAATCCAATTCACCTTTGTTTAACGCCTAAAGTCAACTTTACCTTTGAACGCGATTTCCAGCAAGCGCTCGTCACGACTCAAACTTATCTTCAGCGTCGCTGAATTCTGGACCATCGCTGATTCCGAATCTGTAACCCTCATCTCCTCAAAGTTTCCCGTTTTTCCAAAATCCGAATTTCTTTCATTGGGGTAACTTGAGATTCGACTCGAGTCCAGTCCATCCTCACTTCTTCTCTCGATATCTCCGTTGAAATTCACTTCCCGGACCTGGAATGACCACAAATTGGAAGCTACTGCGATTGGCTTTGCGGACGTATAATTTTTGTTGCCATAAAGTTTCAAAATTGTCCAAAATTGGAAGGTTTTTGGAGCCTTGGGATGAATTGGGAGTGAGATCAAGATGGCGTCTCCCCATGCAGGAGGTTGGGTTTCCACTTCCCAACAACTCCTTTTTCCTTGATTTCTTGCTCACTTTCAGCGATTGTAGCTCTCTTCAGAAGCGTACTACGAAAAAACTAAAACCAGATTCAAAATCTACGTCCGATTTCCTGTTGGAATATTAATTTTTCAAAATTTTGAAACCAATAGGGCCTCTGCTATCGGCCTTTTTGGCAGCCATGTTTGTACCTTTTGGGGATAGGAGAGAACGTCAACCTACCTCTTTCGAACTTCAATCTCTTCTTCCCTTCTGTCATTTCCTACACACATTTGGCATTCTTCGGTGGATTATCTTCCGCAAATCTTTGTTCTTCCGCCTGCCAAACCGTTTTTTGCAATTCCCCTCACATTTTTGTCATTTTCCTCCCGGGCGCCATGTTGGATCGACATGGAAAGTCATTGGGTCGGTTAACCCAATGAAAAGTATCAAACATCGCCGCCTTCTTGTACGTTCCTACAACTTGTAAACTACTCGTGCAAATTACAAATTGTAGTTAAGTTTATCAACAAACTGTGCTTCAACATCAAGCAGTTTTACAGACTGGGGAGTTTTCTGGAAGGTTCGAAATGATTCACTCTTTCGTTCTAGGGATGATGGGAATGACGTGGAACCTGGCACGGTCTAAACTTGAGTCTTGTTGGAGTTTCAAGTGTTTTTCGCTGGAACTGATTAGTCCATCGCTTGCGGTTTTCAGCCCTAAACTCACGCTAGTTATAAATATCGTCTAAGCTACAAATTCAATTGAAAAAGTAGCTCCTTCAGGACGATTGCTGTTTCTCTTCAAATGAGTAAGAGATTCAAGTGTTTCTTTTGAATTTGCACTAAAGTTTTCAGAAAATTGTAAGTTACTTAAAATTCAAGCTAAAAAGAAGGCGTTTAATTCCAACATTCAGCACCATATTTTATCTGTTTCTGGAAACAGATTCTATGAACTAAATCGGATTTAACTTTGACTGACTTCCAACTGAAGCTACAAAGTTTCACATTTTGCGTTTCGCGATATTTTTCTGAAAGCCATTTCACGCTTAGTAGCTTTTCTCACACTTTTGAGCTCGTTAGATCCTTTTTGTAACCAATTTTTTCGAAAAGGTGATCATTTTTCAGTATTTTTTGGAAAAACACGCTATGGGTTTTGTGTTGTTGACCTTTTTCGTCAGTAAGGATTTCCAAAGGCCTTCCAGAGTCCACAGGGCTTCTTCCCCTCCTTCGGCTCGTGCGACTTTGGGTCTAGAACTCTTAAATCCCTGAAGAAAAGGAAAACATCCTTCCTTTTCAAGTCGTAAGTTTTTCTGAAAATTCATGAAAACGAAAAAGAAAAATAAGCTTTTAGGTCGTCCAGATCTTCTCTTCTCCTTTGAGGTTGGGGCAAGCTGTCAAAAGGTGAAAAATTGAATAGATTTTCCCTAAGGCGATGTAGGCATTTGGTGTGGGACTGTGGGAGTCTTCTGGTTTCACTCACTCAAAACTCCATAATAATTTCATTTTATTTCATTTTGAAAATAAGGTTGGGGGAATAATGAAGGGGGAAAGGAAAATTGGGAAATTATGGATCCTAATCTTTTCCTACAACAATCAAAGTCTTATTTTTTTACCTTCTTCCCCTCCTCCTTCGTCTACCTTTTGGCCCCGTATTTTAATGAGGAACAATTGAGATCTTTCTCAGCCTTCTCTCCAAGTCTAAAGTCCACGCGTAGTGGTGGTGGTGGTGTAATGTTGGTTGGTTTAACCCTGATTCCCAATTTAGGTTGGCATTTTGGCCTTTGGAATCTTCTCTCTACGCAGTTCTCTCTGCATCCCAACACACCCGAATACAATGAAAGAGACATTAAATTAACCATAAAAAGTGAACATAAAAAAGAGTTGGGAACATTCTGGGAATATTTTGTGATACATTCTCCTTCATTCTTCATCTTCCCTTTGTGTGTAGGAGGAAGACGGTGGTGCGGGTATTTCTCGTAAGATCATAAATGTTTCGGCTCGTTTGTACGAGAATTTTACTTGACTTGACGGGGATTTTTTGGAGATTTGGAATATTTGGTGGATGCAGATGAAGATGAGATGAGGATGTTGATGACTTTTGGCTTGTTGGCTCCTGGTCATGGCCATTCACCACCAGCCAGCCCTACAAAACTGAACTTCATCTTCTTTAGCTTCAACTTCAGTTCTTCGTGTTGGTCTTTCTTCAGCTTGTGCCGTGCGTGCCATATGGAACTTCTCTTACACCACCGGATCCTATTTTCCTATCTGCGTCGTAATTTGGTTTCCGGAGGAGCGTTCTTCCGAGACGCTGGTCCTGGTGGTGCTAGGAAGGAGCTTCAAGGAGAGCCCGAAATGGCATGCGGGTCGATATTTCATCCGAGTAAAGAGGCAAAGCAGGGAGCAACGTATTAAGTTAGCAGTCTTCCTTTTGAGCCCCTTTTTCAGAGTCAATACCCAAAGGGAGGGTTAGAACAGGCGGGGGATTGTGGGAATTACCCGGGTTTCCTTCTATCATGCACGGCAGGCGATTCGGATCGGAATAATTTCTAATCCGAAATTTTGATTGGGGGTTAGTTGACATGTCGTGCTCAGATGGTGCAAAAACATGGGGAGTGGCCCTTCGTTTTCACTTTTCATGGAAGAAACATTATTTCAAGGTTTTAAAAACGTAGAACATGGTTTAATATGATTGATGAAATTTGGTCCAACATTCACAAATCTTCCCACGCAGTCTTGCGTCTGTGTCCTGCTGGATGACCAAAAAAGGAAAACAAAGGGACGGGGTGTGGGGACTTTTCCATTCTTCTTTTCCTTCTCCCGAGCCTTGAGTGACTCCAATTTACGAAGAATTCTTGGTTAGAGAGGGTTGAATGCTGGTTTCAGGTGGGACGTCTATCATTAATTGAATTGAAGCCCTTGACGGACCTCAGCACCAGCACCACCGATAAGAACGAAAACCGGGCCGGGAAATGGAGTTTTTATTTTTTAAAGGGACCATGGGTACTTATTCAAGTACCCCTTACACTTCCCTTCCCGGCGTTCCCTTTGGCGGAGGTATAACAGTTTTATATTGTACTCCGCTCCCCATCCCCGTCCTTCCGTCACCGTTACGGCAGAATGCTCACTCTCTCATTCGTTTCTAATAGCAGAGGGCGAGGGCCCTTGCTGCTCCTGGTTCCTTCTAAAGGGCTCCGCTCCTTTATTTCCGTTGATCAGGACGTTGTTGGTAGGTTTTCATAATCCCGAAATTGGGCTCTTCTCGTGTAATATTCTAGGAGCAGCGGAAAGTAATTCAGCAGAGTTGTTGGCGTTTGTTTGACAAAAAGTGTTCATTTCCTCTTTAGGTTTTACTTTTTTCGTCATGTAATTGCGCAGTGTCCTGATACTGATTACCCCTTAGAAGGGACACGATGGGGCTGACATTTTCACTAAAATTTTAAGCACCGGTGTTAATTACCGTTAACTTCATTACTGATGAATTTTTATTTCACCTTGTTTTATATTTTTGAAAATTTTTACGCCATTTTACTAATATTTTTCTTTTTCATAAAATCACAAAAATTTTAAGGAAGATCATCTATACCTAACCTGTGTTTGATTTCATCATCCTTTTTGTAATTCAAAATGCGCCTATTCATCCTCATTTTCTTCTTCTGGTTGTGATCTTATCTTGGTCGTTCTTTTCAGTATTCCCCGTAGCATCCCCATCCACCACGCGTTGGAAATCTTTCCCTGAATTGTGAGTATAATTATTTTGACTGGGATGTCTTAGAATTACGATTAGTTTCCTTCATCTTCTTCTGCTCCTTCCATGTCGTAAGCTCTTCTTTCTTACCAAACTGCTGGGAACGTCGAGTAGAAACCAAGAAAACAGGTTTTGTATTGCAGGAATTGAAAAGTTCAAAGGGCTACTTACAGTACTGTTGTTGTTAACGTTAATGTTAGGAATTGCAACATTATTTCTTCTCCTTGTGTCATTGTTAAAATTCACGTGTAGTTACAAACGAACACAACTTCTACTGCGGGTCTGGCCATGATGCCCAAGTCCTGATTGTTAATAATTATTGTTCAGTTCCAAAATAATTGTTTCTGGTTACTGGAATTCTTCCTTTCCTTCATCCTTCTCCTCCAATTGGAGGAAGCGAAAAAAAGACAATAAGTCCCACTTTGTGAGCCCAGCAGGGGAGGGATGAAGGAAACTATTTTGAGCGTTTTCATTTTTTTAGAAGTTGAAATTTTGTGTCTGTGGTTAGTGGTTATCCTCTTTTGAAAGAAAAGGAAATGCGGGGGATAAGCCTACGTAATCATTGACTAATTTTGATTTATGAAGGCGTCCTTTTTTTCAAAAAACTCTCACAGGGTATTTTGTAGTTCTAAAAAACAGGCAAGGCAGAAGGTTTTGGAAGGGCCCATGCTACTCCTCTAGGTACTTCTAAGGGCCGTGTAGGTAGGACTGAAAATTTTGAACCTTTTTTCATGTTCTGGAAGAGTGGTGTAGTGGTAGTTTCCTTATCATCTCGTTTGTTTCATTGTTTCATACAAACACTCTCAGGAGAAGGAAGAGGGACCAAAGCATATAGGATATCAAAAACTAATGTTGAAATTCGAGAGGTAAAAAATAAAGGGCAAAAACTTGATTCTTCTATTTGGGATATAGGAAAAGGGCTTCCCCCCTTCTTCCGTTCCTAATAATTTCAAAGGGAAAAATCCCCGAAAAATGAGCCACATCTCCCCCCATTGTTTCCAACAACTACATTTTTAATTAACGAAAAATTAGGCGCAATTCCAAAATTCTATGGCAAAATAAATTTACACCTTTGAAATGTTTCAAATTTTGGGAACAAAGCAAGGAAATTTTGGATTCAAGAATTACAGCCGGCGTTCTTTAATTTCTGGGTGAGAGCTAAAGGTGAGAGAAAGTCATAAGGGAATCTTGGGGTGTTGGAAAAAATGTTTGGACTTTGCTTGAAATGTTGGGGAAAAAATTTCAAAGAGATGGAATTGAATTTTGAACGGGAAAATACGGAAGAAAAGGATCCGATTTTTTTTATATTTGAAGAGGAAAAAGAAGGAAGTTTGGTTGAAAGTGAGCTGGAGAATGAGGAGATCCTTTTTTGGGAAGTGGAAGTCCCGGGTAGTTTCTAAACCGGGGGATTAGACTTGAGCCTTTCCTAGGGAATTTCCCGATGAATTGGAACTATTTAAACTTTTAGATTTTCTGTCTCCCTTCTCCTTCCTTCCTTCCTTCCTTCCTTCCGAATCCGAGTACCCAGGGATCTTCCTTGGGGTAAGGACGGTAGAGACTGCCGGGTTCACAGATTTTGAGGAGGGAGGAAAACGACTGGAGATGATGAGATGATGATGATAAAGTAAGAGTGGAAAAGGAGAAAACTTTAAAGACCAAACTTAATTCAACATTACGCAAGGGAGAGGAGCAAGAGCCTGGAAGGGAATTGGGGATTTTAATACGAAAAGGACGAAAGATCTTCCACACATTCAGTTCACATTTATTTAGGGACCCCGGCATTCGGGGAATCTCTGAAAATAAACCCCGAATTCTCCCCGTTTTTATTCCGAGGGTTTTAATAAGGAGTTACAAGGGAGGGAGGGTAGGAGGGAAGAAGAATAGTTGGAAGGGAGCTTGGTTTAATTGGCAAAAATATTAAAGCCTCTTGGCAAATACAGTAAAATGAAGAGCACTTCTATCGTCCCTGCTGCCCCTTACCCGTTGTGTTGAGACAAGTTGAAATCACATGGTAATTAAACCACATTTATTCATCTAAAAATCCATACCAAACTCAAAAGGTATCCAAGGATGATTGGATCTTTTAGAAGATATTCGTTGGAAGGTATCTAGCAGGAGGAACTCTGGAAAATTAACCTTTGCAAAAAATTTTCCAATGGAAGTCATCTAATCCAATTCTTTGTGTCAATTTGCTGTTAGTTTGTGCATTTTTGTTTTTGAATAAACGGATTTGACGATTTGAGCAAAGGCGAATGTCATCCGCAATTTTGTAAAGGTGAAGGCGTTTTTTTTTGTGAAATTGACCAATGAAAACCTTTGAGGTCTTGGATAGAATTGAAATTTTATTTTTTCAATCATTGCGATGGTGAGAAGTTGCGTGTTCAAAGGAGCTAGAGGCAGCAGGAGGGTTCATTAAGCCATGGCCATAGGCACGTGCCCTTATTGCCCGATTTCTCCCTTTGCCATCACACCTGTCCCATTCTCTGTATTCTTCTCGGTAGTGGTAGTAGTGTATGTAATTTCCCATTTCCAGTTGATACTGATATCCTTTCCAGTCGCTTTTCCCTTCTTACCCTCCCTGCTTTTAATCTTGAGGCTTTCCTTTATAGATTCCCTTGAGATTTGGTAATAATGAAAAGGTAAATTTCTATTACCCAGACGAAATACGGGGCCATGGATTGTGCCCTGCCTGTTTCTTATTTCATATGTCCTTTGATGACAATTACTCGGGCTGGAGTGAATGGAAGAAGGAGACTGGTGGACTTGGATGGATTCTATTTCTACCTCTCCCTTCTTCTTCATGGATTATTCATGCTTGGCTTGTTTCTATTTTATTCTTTTCCCTTCTTCTTCTTCCTTCTCATCTGTAGAGACATCAATTCCAATCCATTTGTCACTCCTTTTCAACCACCTTTTACGAACTCCTTGGGTTCCCCCACAGCACCACCAGTCTTTCTTCGGATGAGGAGACAGAGCAAAAGAAGCCCTTTCTTCATTCTATTAATAAAATTCGGATTCAAAAGAAATACGCCCCGGGGGGAAAGAAGGAGGGGTCCTAATGAGCAGATCGTGCGGGCACAAGTTTTTGTCTTTCCGTTTTAATTATTCATCCACTTGAAATAATGAGAACGCTAAGGGAGACATCTCACCTGCACTGGAATGTATGGCTAACTATGGCAAACTATGCAACTAGCTAGACTACCCATAGAGGGAAATTGGCCCTGCTGGCTTCCTATAAGTTTAGCAATGTGCTTCCGATGCAATCCATTCCTGTGCAATTCCGAATTATGTGCTAAAATGTGGGCGCTAACCAATTCTAGTTTACCACCAGTTCCAGTTTAGTAGTGCTAAACATAATGATGTGATGACGCATCTTGGATAAAAAATCTTTGGAATGTCCCAGGTGAACTTTGTATCCTACCTCCGCCCATTATGAACTGTAAACTTCCAGCACTTTTGTAAACAGTAAAACTTCCAGTACTTATGTAAACAGTTTGATTTTGTAATGAAAAATTCAATGGCGGTGGCGGGTGATGAGGATGACCCTCTGATTTCCAAAAGTTTACAAAAGTTGATGACGAAGATGTGTTGTTCTTGTGCCTATTGTCCTTGTCCTTCCTAGCGTGTCCATGCGGAAAGGAGAGATTGTTTCAAAGTACTTGGGTTTGGATCATGGGCCCAAGTTTTATCAGATCATCCCGAGCAGGAGCAGGAGGCTGAGAGATCTAATTTATTTCAAACTCACATCTTGGGAAGGGGGTGTGCACTTCGGGCACTTGCCCAGATTCAAATTTATGATGTTTTAATCTATTGTTCAATTACGATAATTTTATGGGGAAGTTTATTAAGGAATGAGCAGGACCAGGAGACTTTGCAACTCGTCTTGAATCTTGTGTGGATGCTGCGTTGTTGTTCCTCCTTTGATCTTCATCCCTCCTTGTTATATCTATCGATGGATCCTACTTAAGTTTACGGAGGGAGGAATGAGTGTAATCTGTAAAAGGCTACAGAATCTTCTCAACAACGAGGCAAACCAGATTATAAATCTTCAACACCCTCCAAATCTCATCATTAGGTCTGACACTGGGCTCCGCTTCTGCTGAGGCGGCAGGATGAGAAGTGGACAATGAAATTGATCTTTTCTGATATTTAGGAACGATAAGAGGCTAAGGGATCCCAATCAATTCCCGGACTCTTATTGGGAACAGGGAATGCATAATTTAGATATTTCATGTGTATACAGGTGATGGTAAAAGTACCAACTGGGTCCACTGTAGTATAAACTAACGACGGAGGTGAGACGACGCCCATGGCTTGCCTCAACCCTTGATTGCAGTACAAATATCATGACGCTAACAATGAAAAAGGGGATAAGAAATATTATTGCAAAAATGAAGTTTCGAAGTGGCAGCGGCGTCTCCTTTTCTAGTAAGTTGCTTGTCCTTGAAATTGTTTTTCTACGCCAACACGTACGTACGGTGTGGTAGTGGAGTTCAACCCGTGTGTGAATATTAAAATGTAATTATGGGAAACTAGTCTATTGGGAAAACGGAAAACGCCACTCGTTAAACCAAATTCTTAAAGAAATTATGCCGTAATTTTGAACTAAAGTAGTTTGAGAATCGTCCTGAGAAATGAGCTAATTAATAAGATTTTTTCGTAGAATTTTGCAGAAGTTTCTACAAAACATTTCAAAACGCCACTCAACAATTTTTCGAATATTAGAAATTATGCGAGTGGAGTAAAACATGTAGTTACTGTGTTTTTATTTAAACGTTTTTAACCGTTTTTATTTAACTTTCACGGATTTCATTTCTACTTCTCCATCATTTTCATTTCGTAAATTTTAAGCTCGGGAAAAAGTTACTGGAGAAAAAGTTACTGGAAAAGAACAATGGAATGAAGGAGAGCTAACGGTGGAGAAATGGGAATGACGCCTTTTTTTCATCAATTAAAGCTCCCTTGGCCCAATGTGTCTCAATTTAGGACAAATTAAAAATCTGTTTGCGTAAATTACCACGACCAGCAGCAGTAGGTCGATCGTGGGTTGAAGTTGTTTTGTTTTTATTTGACTTGAGGTCTTTCGAATCTACAATTGCGGTGGTTTTGAATTAAATTGATAGGAAAGGTAGTGGCCACCAAACAACCCAAGGACGAAGAAGGTTGAATTGGATCCATACACTTTTTGTGTCCTTTTTAGAAGCCAAGTTGGTCAATTGGAATTGTGAGGTTGAGGTCAGGCGTCTCCCCTTGTTTCGGTCTGATTTGGTGATGGGATGACGCTCATTCGGTAGGAATTAGATGCATCTACTCCTTGGGTTATAGCTTTAACCTCGCTGATTTACGAGGATTTACGCTTCTCTTTTAGCACTTTCTCTTCTTTTACCGTAACGCAGGGTTGAACTAGGAGCGTTTCATTCGGCATCCGACAAAAATTGAATAGAAAAACAGCGGAATCATAACGCCGAGTTAAAAATTTCAAAAGACTCTTAAAGATTTGAAAGGTGGTTCCTCTATAGTTGTATTCTCCATGTCTAGTTTTTAATTTTGATTTTGGTAGTTCTAACATAAAATTTGAGAAAGTTGAGTTGTTTCGGGTTTTTAAAATTAAAA
The DNA here is from genome assembly GCA_034694825.1 of Anurida granaria. NCBI lineage: Eukaryota > Metazoa > Arthropoda > Collembola > Poduromorpha > Neanuridae > Anurida > Anurida granaria. Next base: position 17,463 of record JAQIWD010000394.1, read on the forward strand.
TTGGGTAAAAAAGCGGATGGAAACCGGGAAAACAGATTCCCGAGAGAATTTTGTAAGTCTTGACTCCATGTTTGTACGATTATCCATTTTCGCATTCGCCTTTAAATTTCATAAAAATTCGGGTATGGTACAAGTTTTGTGAAAAACATGGCGGTGGTGGTTAATTTGGAAAAGTAATTTTATACAAATTGGGAATCCTTCTTCCCTACTTTCCTATTTTCATAAACGCAGACGAAAAGTGAGGGAAAATGAATGTACGTGATACTTTTTCGTTTGCATTTTCATCTTGAAAATGTGGAAAGCAGTCGATTGGTATCTTTTTGAATCTCTGCGTTAATTTTCTGTTAGATCGGGGACAATGCGTAAGAAAGCGTTAATTACGAAGATCTTGCCTTTGGGGGCCCTTTGTCTCTGTTAATTGGTAGATGATTGGGTAGCGTCCGTACCCGAAGACACACCCCATGACCTCCATGTGGTTACTTTTCCCCCTGCTCCTCTTAGTTACACTACGCGGGTGAATATTCAGAGATACTCGCTTCATTTCTACCCCTCAGTCAGTTTACGATCATTTTTTTCAGTTGAATTACTACTTGCCTCACCCGCTGCCGTTTATTTGAATAAAGCACAAAGAAGGGCACAGCACAAAGCTTCTTTCCTCCGTTCAACCCTTCTTCTTCTTCTTCATGCATGGATCGTTTTGTCCGCAATCTACGAGAATAAAATCTTGAATTTTTCCGTCCCTCACTCTCTCCTTCCTTCCCCATCCCCAAGTGGTGGTGGTGGTGGTGGTAACATCTTGCACACGCATAATCAAGGAGGCAGAAAAAAGTTGAAGAATAAAAAAACCGAGGCGACTGTTGGTTCTTGTCTCACGAACTTTTCTGAAAGTCTTTTGTATTGTTAGTTCTTGGGTGTGGTAGTTTTCTTTTCTTTATGAAGCATCTCTATAAGTTGATGATGAGTATACCACGGATTCTTAAATTTTTTTTTGAATACTTACTTATTGTAAAAAAAAAATGAATGGAGTTTAAATAAGAAAGATTCCTAAGCAAGATTTTCTGGGTTTCAAATTTTTTTTGGAATTTGATCTGGTATAATGGAGTTTTGAATGTATTTTGATTTTAGAGACAAAAGTTGTTTTTCAGCCCCATTTCTCGCGAATGTGACTTCCTTTCCGATCAGCATCGCTGCTTGACTTTGGAAAATATGGAAATGAGACTCGTCCTCATTTTTAAATGACTGCTTAGGAGCTATTTCCCCACCAAAAGACCACCAGCCATAGGAAACAAATGGTTTTATCTGAAACAAAGTTTCAAAATTCTTTCGAAAGATTTTGTCTTATAAAAAAGATTTTTTGCGTTTTTAGTAAGAATTCAAAGAAAGATTTTTTGAATTTGTAGTAAGAAAGAATCCGTGGTATAATGATGAGAGATCTGGTGGTGGTGGTGGTGCTGGAAGAAGGGGGATCTCTGGAGATGCTGTAGCCAAGGATTCCTGGACTACCTTCCAAGATCATTGTCCCCTCTCTTTTCTCACTGCATGGAAACAGAATAGGAAGAATTGTGTAGGGTGATGGGACCTCCTCCAAACCCTGACGCGGAGGCTTATCGACCGTCCTACTGGATGGTTCGAACCGACGGGCTCTGCACAAGGCAGGTTTCACAGCTACCCACAAAACTTTAACCCCTTCTTCCTTTCAAAACCCGAACTTTCCCTTTTTCAAATAAAATTTCAAAAGTGAAATTTGGAGTCAGCCTAGCAGGGCGCTTCCAAATCATTCAAAAGTCCGCAATTACCTGGTACTAAGCACCTAATTTATTACAAATTTGGCAAATTTGTGACGCGGAATGAATGTTTGCAATTTGTTATTTGCAAATTGCGCCAAATGAAAGAGCTTTTTGGCGAATTCGTAGTGATTCGGAGCGATTCTAATTTGAAGTCTGTTTCGATCCAGGAAAAAAACGTTGAAATTTGCTGTGATTCATCAGAGTGGTTGTATTGATGGCACGAGCCACTTTGCTAGGCATGAATGACCTCCGCGGTGTAAAACATAGTTTGAGCTGTTTTGCTGGAGAAAGGGAGGTACAGGGGTGATTTATTTTGTGGAAAGTGAAAAGGTGAGCTCAAGTGGGAGAATTCCTGGTGAGAAGGGATTCCAATTTAGAAGATTTCATTCTTTTTCATCTCATTCTATTCCATAACTCTTCATTCACTCTTCCTTCCTTTCTCCACATCTCTCCTCTTGTCGTATCGTATTTGTTGGTGTGTGCGTGGAAGTTTCTGAAAAGAAATACTAGAGCACGGCTCTCTCCTTCTGGCTGTAAGATTGAGGCAGGATTCTCCGGGGAAAATTATGTCGTAGCTAACCTCCACTCAATTGTTTCACCATAATTCTCTTACAGCTGGAGAAAGTTGCAGGTATGTCGTTGTTAAATTGCTTTCTCTTACGCTTCCCGTTTTTACTATGGAAAATTTCATTTTTAGGGAAAGTTAGAGGGTCGAAGGTATTTTCAAATGCTTGGTTTTCTCCACCTTGTGTCAAGCACGGATGAATTTATCTACGACTTTTGAGCTCGTTTTCTAAAGGAAACAGTAGTAAGGATACGCGTCGAATTTACTAACAGGGAATACCTTTCTCCCCTCACTTTTCTTGCGTTTCCGTGAAAATAAACTCCTCCACTATCGCTTTCTTTCAACGTAAAACTCCCTCCACTCGAGGATTTCCCACGCTTTCTCCAAAGATTCCACGTAGTTTGCGCTTTTTAAACTAAACCCCGAAATGGAAACTATTTTTGTATTGTGATTAATCTGCCCGCATTTAGCAAATAGTCGACGGCTTATTAGAATCGCACACTTCGCCTTGGATTTTTTTGGTCATCATAAAATTTTGAGGGAAAAATAAGCATCCTATAATGTAGGATTTGAAAGGAATTAAATTTTCATGGATCCATTTAGCCCCACTTTTCGTTTTGGACGCTTTTAGCTCTGCACTGTCCGTGAAATCTGACAAGGAAAAAGCAAAGCTTTCCGTTATTTGACAGTTTTTGCTACTCAGTTCTCAGCTCAAGGATAATGGAAAGTGTTTCGAAGTTTTCCCTCAGCGCTTCAGCGTCTCCTGCCTCCTCTAACCTTCTGCTAAGTTTCGCCTAGTTGTATTGTACTGCCTGATGCACTTTGGTGTAAAGAAGCTCCAGCAGAAGTAGTGGGCGAGGAAGAAGTTCAATTTTATTAATTCTTGTCGTCATTCCCTGATCCCCTAAAGAGTTGTGACGCAAGTGAGGAGCCAGGAGGAAAGAGGAGGAGGATGTGATCCAGTTAATACAGAGGGATCGTGTAAAGTTTCAATGCCAAAATCCCTTAGCGAGGCTTCTTTACCACTTGACTAGTAGAGCTAGAGACACTTTCACACCATTAAAAGTGTTCTTGGTCGGTGGTGTTTTTAGATGTAGTTAAAATTCCAAATGGAGACAAGTTAATAGGAAGAGAGGAGTGGATGATGCTGGGTAGGAGTCCAATAAATCTCTCTCCATTCCCATCCAACGTAATTCCAGCACCGTAATTCCAGCACCGTCTCTGCCCTTGCCCGGACCGATGCCTGAAGTTGATTAATGAATCCCACCACCAGAAAAGTTCCGAAGATCTTTAAAAGCCTGTGCACATTTCTCTCTGCCTGTGTCTCGTGAATTGATTTTGAGGCATGAAGCTTTATGCTCCATTGAGATCAGGAATGATGGAAGATTTATAAGGTGGCTGACCATCGTCCATCCCAGGGAGTGGAGGAGATAAATGGGAATTTGAACAATGGAACTTTGTCCCTCACTGCCCCCTCTTCTTGCTATCACCTAATTAACCCTTGTCCACAACAGTCCAAGGGTGTAAGGGGTCAATGAGGATGAACTATGCCTGGGTTTTGGGAAGGGATAATGCCCCGGTTGGAGGGGGGTTAGGATCCTATTAACACCTCTTGCTTCCCCTATTCTCACCTTTAATTCGCCCTTAATCCGAGTGCGAATCTAGAGTGTCAGAAGTGTTCCAGGAGTTGGTCCAGGAATAGTGGTATGGAGTTCCCTTGCGTGTGACTTGGTTCGGAGGTTTTCTGGGGTTTTGGATCCGTTTTGGAAGAATTCATTGAGACTCCCTCAGAACTTACGCACGAACTGTAATGGATCCACCGAGAGTTTCCTAATGAATGGGATTCTCTGGATTTCTCCTTTTCTTCTATTATTCTTCCCTTATCTTCCCAAGTCATCTCCCAAGCCTTCCCACAGTCTGGCTGAAACCAATCCAAAGGGTTATGGATCCCTTGGAACTAAATTCTTCTCCCTTTCCTAACTTTATTCCTCGGATTCTTGTTTACGGAATTTACTCATCGAAACTGGCGGGGATACTCATGAAGAAGCCATTCAACTTTTTCGGAATAAAATTTGCCTATGAAAAGATGAAAATTAGGTTTGCCTTTTGCCTCTTCTGGAACTGGTTGGTCTCTTCGGAACCCTAACGTGTTGAAAGTTTTGCGCAATTCGAAAAATTTTTCGTTATTTTGAAGTTCCGAATTTAGTAATGTGAGGGAACAAAGGTCCAATTTTTCTGTTTGGATTATTTGAATTTCGAGGATTCCCTTGTGAATTTCTTACCCCTTGTTATAGTAAAACGTATTTGGTAGTTTGATAAAAATCGAATCAGTTTGGCTGTTGCATTATTCATGACCTCTGGGTTTCCTGATCTCTGTTTTCAAGTCCTTCCTCTACACCGGCAGAGAATGGGTTTTCAGGATTACTTAAAGCTGTATTTTTCTGGGTGTAAAGTAGCCCTAGCGGGGAGTTTAGAACTACATTTGCCCATCTGTTAACCCAGACCAA
>JAQIWD010000395.1:0-22305 GCA_034694825.1 Anurida granaria
GTAGTAAATAAGCTCCTCCCACTCATTGATCCGGTTGCCACGCCCTTCCATTGATAAATGTTGGCCCAAGCATTTTCCAATAAACAAATGGAATTTGGCCCAAAAACACCCCAAAAGGGAAAGGGTAAATAAAATCGGAATGAACTTGTATGAAAATTGTATAAAATCGAGCCAAAATTTTATGCGAATTTAGATAGAATCGGGCCAAGATTGTTTTCCCATCGCCAGAGGGCTTTAAGTTTCAGCTTTTCCTGTCCAACTAATATGAATTGATGCATGCGGTTTATCCCTGGAGGTTATTGACTTTTTCATACTACTCCTAAACAGTCCTGGGAGTGCATTTGATGTAATATCTACTTGAATTTAAATTGATGTTGTAGCTCACGTGTAAGTTTCGGATGAAGGAAAAGTGTAATTCCAAATAGGAGAGTATGAAACCCCATCAAAAGCGACGACCGTGGAATTGAAGAGTGGAATCACAATGTCTTCCACGCCGTCGGAATTGACGTCAGCCAGGACCGGCGTGGAGATGACTCCCTTCCGACTGTCTTTGTAGATTAGACGAGCCTGTAGGGAAATTAAGATGAAATTAGTTAGTGAATGAATTGAGGACTTTAATTACAACTTACAACAGAAGAACTCGAAAAGAAATCAAAAGGGAAGGAAAACTTAATTTTTGGTGCCTTTTATGGGGAAGCCTTTCCTTCTGCCACTTTTCCACTGGTGGCGGTGAAAATTGATTTAATTGTTGCCTCAAATTAAATTTTGAGAAAGGTAATTACTGGGACGAAAATGGGAGCAGGAGGAACTTCCTTCCGGTTTGTAAATTTAAATTAATTTTGACTTCCCCAATTTAATGCCAAATTGGTCGTAATTTGAAAATTTACAAAAGAGCTGGCAGTTTCATACGTTTTTAGTGTGTCCGCTTGTAATGTCATGGAGGGGTATGACGTATAAACTTCCCGCGTGAGTTTCTCCACCTGTCCCCACGAGTACGGAGTCTGCGCCGTCAATTCCTGTCAAGATTTGCGGGGAGTAGTATGACTCGGCCCCATCCGGCGTTTCCATCCACTGGAGAATTTCACCTCCCTTGCCACTTAAGATTAATATCCTGCCTGCCACCCGCTTTTTGCTTCCTGTGAAATAAGAAATGTTCAGCCGGATTAGAGCCATCGGAAATTGAGATTCCTATCGCCGGATTTGGAAATGGAGAAAGTTGGGGCTGAAAAGTAGATTTGGAGATTAGGGAATGGGAAAGAAAGCCCTTGGAAGAAATGAGCCCAAGATCCCCTTGACTGAAACGATAGTGGTCGCCAGCTGAACGACGCTTGAAACAGGAGCGGAACAAGATGGGGATTCCTTGGGTGACGTGACATGACACGGTGACACTACCTGGATCTGCCAGCGGATCTCCGCCGTGGACCGCTAGAATATCCGGGATCTGGTCATCGTTGACATCCCGGATAAACTGCGGAGTATAAATGTTGCTCAGAGGGATCTTGGCTGGAGAATTTCCAAAATCCCACAGTAGTTGACCATTCTTTCCGTTTATCGCCCGAAAAACCTGGAGGCAGAGTAAAATTATGTCCATTCTTGAGGTCATTAGGGGTCATTGCGACCGATTAGAATGACGTACCCCGGCTCTTCCGCCTACTACACAATCTCGAATCCCATCTCCGGTAATGTCCTCATTACAGTTAATGGCAAAGACTTCATGGAGCGTCCAGTGCCTCCAGAGTTCGGCGCCGTCACGCCCGTTGATGGCTAACACACCACCAAAGCAGGGTTTTTGGCCATAAAAATAAATATCACAGACTATTTCCGGGACTCCGTACCCGTCCGCACCTGAAATCAGAAACCAAATCAGAATTCTCAGTCAAGATGGCGGGGTTCGGTAAGTCCGCACGGTGGCAAATGGTAAGCAGCTCCCCTACCTGTTGCGAATCCAAAAATAATGTCGTCCACGCCATCCCCATTGACATCGAGGAGGCGAAAGGCGGATTCTGTAAGAAGTTTTGGAAACTTTTGAACCCAGACATCCTCTACTTTGAACGTATCACAAGGCAAGAGTCCACCACCACCACCGCCACCGCTGCCACCAATCCTTTCACTGCTTGACTTTCTCCAAAACTTTAACAGACTAAAGGGAATGGAGACATAATGGGAAACAACCGCAATGAGGGCAATGATCCCTAAAAAAACATAAAGATTCAAATGTTGCCAACCAACGCCTGGGTTCAATCAATACTCCGATGGTTGTCGTTACCCAGCATTGCAAAAGTGGCAATAAGAATATAACAAACTGGTATGCAAAGTACTCGGAGTGAGGGAGCGGAAGAACGAACTTCAGTGTGCAGGTTACCATTGCGCAGTTTATCGTAATCCCTCTGGAAAAACAAAAATTGGCAATTAATATTTCAAACAATCAACCAGTTGTAAATTGGTTCATATTTCGTGATCACATAAAACTTTGTTTGGTAACCTTACATGTTTCTTTCGTGGAGCCATAAGCGGTTTCTTGGCATTGTCGTATAGCTCTAATCGAAACCCATTGCTCCTCCCCCGAACAAAGACGTCGTCGTCAACGTCGCTCAGTTCAGGCTCCTCCTCATTCTCGCATACTTCCAGCTTTGTATCGTTCATACGACATGCAGGAGGAATCATGGCGACACGTGTACGTGAACAAAGGTCGAGCAGCAAATATACAAGTAGCTAACGGAGATCTGCAAAAAAAAAAAACCGAACAGATTGCGTGCATGTAAATGGAAACGGATAATGCAACAAGTTCCTACTTGTAAATCCATGTCGTGATTTAACCTTACTTTCAAGATTGGCCTTAATTGGCCCTGGTGTGACAGCGTGTGACCTCAGGAGGTCATTTGATCGTGAACTGAGAATGATTAACTGATAAGGTCAAACTCTGGAGTTATCCAACTAAGAAATTAAATTAGCAGCACCACTAACTCGTCCTTTCTTCCAACTTTCTCCACAGGCGCTGAATTGAATTGACGTAAGATCCGAAAAAACAGGAGCAGCATGGACGAATAATCTGCTTCACTACAATGAAAAATCGATTTTTTTTTGCCAGTATAAACTCACATGCTGTGCTCCTGCTCCGCCGCCACTTTCTCCACGCTTTCACCTTTTCTATTTATAAGTACAACAGGCAGAGGGATGATAGTTTACAAGAGACAAAATGCAAATTAGGCTCAAACGAGTATAGAAAAGACGCTGAAGTGGGACTAATTCATATATTTATGGCATCAAAAGTGCAAATTAAGCCGTTGTACTTTTGTGTATTGTAAATTCCTTTGCCATTTTGCAAAACTGTTTCTTGAACTTTTGAGACCATTTGTATACGATTTGGGGTTCGGTTGTCTTGTTTAGCTCTTCTTGACCCCTTGGATTCCGTCCAACTGCGACTGCGTGAGAGAGAAATGACATTTTGTAAAATGACGCCCCCGGATGGCTTTTGCATTTCTGGACTTACCCGAAGTTGGTGATTGGCTCGCTTGAGGAACTGAATCTCTTCGGCAGCTCGCTTTTCATCAACTTCCCGACTCTCAGACTGCTTCCTTTCGATCTGGTCAATCGTAATGGTCAAATCCTGGAGTCGTGTCTCCAGGGATGCTTTCCGTTTTACAAGTTCCTCAACCTCGGTTTGCAATTCCTCATAGTCATCAGTGATTACTAGGTTGGCCTTCCGGGTCCCATAGGCGAAACCGTTTTCAAAGAGACGCTGGTGGGCCGCCAGGGTCATGCGCAACTCGTCCCGGATACGAACCAGGAGTAAACCCCTCTCCGCGTTATTAATCGTCACGTGCCGAATGAGCTCATCTAAATAACGCAGGGGTCAAGGTTGGGGTCAACACAACTTGCTTAAGGCTCATAAAAAAAAATAGTACCCACCAAAGACTTGGGCGTAAAGTTGTCGCCGAATGGGGCAAATCCCATTCTCTCGAGCTTGTCGCAGCTTGAGCGTCATTGCCAAGTTTTGATGGAGGGCGGCCACGTCATTTCTAGTTGCTGGGGTATCTAAAATCTTTTATCACAAAAATACCGCTTTACTACATAGCATTTCCTGGAATGTTGGCGACCGGCTGTCAGAACAGTGGCGACCACCGGAGATATAAGACAACATACCTCTTTCCGCCATGTCTTCCCATTCGCCTCCACCCTCTCGACTGGGGGTAAAATGGAGTTGAGGATGTCGCCCATTTCCTTCTTGGAGAGTCCAGAGTCTTGAGGCCCCACGTTGACGGCCGTGATGCCAGGCAAGTATGGAACCACCGGGAAACCTTGGGTCAATCAAAACAAGGGATAGAAACGACATTCAAAATCCATCAAGGCCCAAAATGTTGTACTTACCAGGACTAGCTTGGACCGGGGGAAGAACATACTGCAATTAATGTGACATTTCAATTATCTGGACCAATCACCAACCACCAGAACACCAATCAGAATCCTTACCCGAACCGTTGGTTTGATATTCGGGTCATCGTTGACTTCGTAGGCCAACTTGTACCGAAGAAGCTCAACCGGTTCCAAACTTTCTTCACACATTTTCAGCGATTCGTGACAAAAGCGACGTCAGTTGGTTGACCGGTCGGTAAGTTTTGATTCTTCGTAAATCGAACTGAAAATCTGATAAATTCAGCTGCGATTGCGATTACGATCGAACGAAGCTGATTGTGTCTGCAAAAATATTTACCAACACACGCGCCACGTCCAAACCTTTATTGACAAAACGCTTGTTTATTTATTGAAGAACGTCGGCCTCCTGTCGTCGTGTGGATTTTATAGGATTTCACCACCTGCAAAAACAAACTTCATCACTTCCACAATCATCAACGGCGGCTAACCAACGCCGCCGCCGCGGTGCTTCTAAATAATTATTTGCTGTGGCAGATCCTGCGATATCATGCCAAAAGATTAGCCGCTAAAGAGTTTTTGTGCTATCACAAACTTAAATTATAATTTCCGATTCCTATCAATAGACGCGCTGCTCTGTTGTGGGTTTCCGTTGCCCATGGAGAAAGTTGGTGAAGGAAATCATTTCATCCAGGAAGTGAACCTTGTAAACCTGCTGCTCCTTCTTTATCCACTTAACCTTTCCAGCTCTCGACAATTTGATATCAATAAGGTTATTATTGAATTTTCATAAGAAGAGTCCAAGGGGTTTGGATTTCCGATATTCGATTCCATTTCCTGCATTTACTGCCACCAATAATTAGAGGAGGTCAATACTTACCACACGAAAGTCGCCCAACCCCCATTAGAACCTTCAATCAATCACCACCACCTTGTTTTTCTCGACCACTTTCAATAATTCAATCAGTAGAACTCGCGATGTCAGGTGAGAAGGACATTCAATCCCTTCCAGACGATGAAAGTTGGGTATTTGAGAGCCTAGTCAACTTTCTCCATGGACCACTCTGGAAATTGCCCGTTTCCGGTTTCATTGAGGAGAAATCCGTGGGTAAGTTTATCAAAATTTCAAGTTAAAAATCCAGGAAAACTGCTGCGAGAAGGTGAATTTTTGACCCTTTGCCCAAAGTTTTTGACCCGGAGAGCTACAATGAAGAACTCCCAGAGGAGCGTGGAATGGAATTCCATAAAATCCATGACGAGTATAAATCCCTGGTGGACTTTATGCTTGGAAGTTTCATGGAAGATTTGGAAGTATCGCCAGAACAAGTTGAGGACGCCTGTCGCTCCCGCCATACCGCAACAGGTCAACCCCAGGAGGAATCGCAACTTACAAAGGTAAAGGGCACCATTTATCTGGAGTTGGGAGGCTGAAAGTTCCAAGCTTGCTTACCTTTCTTGCCTTTACCCTCCTTCCAGGCAGCTCTCCAGCAACTTTCCGCAGCCGAAGATTTTGAAACGTTCCGCCGGCTGATGACGCGAAAGAACATTGACCTCCAGCTCCAATCGCTGGAGCTCTTGGTCTCAAAATATGGGGAACTCTCGCCAGCATTGAGGAGTGGAGAAGCAGGCTCATCAGAGGCGGATGATGACTTTCTACAGCTAGTCCTCAGGTACTCCCAGCAAGCTGCCAACCTCGACCTTGAGGATGAGAAACTGCACGCCCCAATGCACGACCCACCTGCGCTGACAGGTGGGACACACTACTACACGAGGTGGGTCACCCTCACATCCCTAGTCCTTCAGCACGTCACTCACCTTGCAATTCATGCAACCCGACTTAAATGACACACGCATGGGTAGACACAAATTATTTGATCTCCCGCAGCCATATGAAGGAATCTGACAGTGGGGAATTTCGGACCGTGATTTCCCTGAGCATGAGCAGTGGTTCTCCTAAGCCCCTGGTGGAAGCGGTGGTGGTTGAGGCTGTTGACACTGGCGGAAACCCACCTCCCACGGCGTCACCAAAGGTCCACTTCCCTGATGACCTTGTCCAGAAGACCGTGGAGGAAATCAAGTTCGATGCGCCTGTACAGAGGGAAATGCTCGCGTCCGTCAGAAGGGCACTGGACGAAGAGGAATCTCCAGTCGGGATCGCTGGAGGTCACATTCCTAAACCGGTATATTTCGGAACGGTGTTTCCCAAATTCCCGATGAACTTTGACCTTGCGCCACTCATGAATCCTGATTGGTCCCTTTCAGAACCATGATGTTGGGGCTGCCGGTGCAGCGACATTGTCGTCAGTACCAGTGACAGAGGAGGACATTCAGCGGAGGCGGGAGTACATGCGAGATCAGCGTGACAAATTGGTAGCCATTAAAAAGAGGGAGCGTGAGAGGCAAATTTCGGACGGTGGAACCAGCGGAGGCGGCGGCGGAGCTCCACGTCCCAAGTCCGCAAAGGCAGCCGCGATGGCGCTGCAGAAGACGCCCAAGGCCACAGCCAATGAAAAGTCGCTGGCGGCTCGAAAAGCGCTGGCGAATCGTCTGAAAGAGGAACTCCAGCCCAAAAAGTAGGAATTCGGAACTTTCCCTTACCCCCTAATCTGCTGCTATCCCATGTCCCTATGTTCCCAGCTTATAAGTAATTACAACAATGCCAACCTAACCTCCTATACAAATTCCCACATGTCATGTCATTATTATAAATAATTTAATAAATTGATCCTCTATAACCATTTACACGCGAAGCACAGGAATTACTTTCGGTATTACACAAAGAAATAAGAGCAAGTCTGACCATCATCATTACATTCCCAAACACACACGCACAACAACATCCACCTGCTACTTCTGCCTGTCCACGATAAATAAATTAAAAACCTGAGAAAACTCGGGCTGCTTTCAAATGATAGCCATAAAGTTTATAATTACAACCTAAACACTCGAGCAGAATAGTAGCAGTACATTACTCTCTGTTCTAAACTCTGTAAAATCTAACCTAAAGTCCATTAGAAGTAAATATTAGTTACCTTAGTTAACTAAATTATTAAATGGGAATATAAACAACAAAAGAAAATGGGGGATTAGGAATAACGTCTTTCTGAAAAAGTTTACAATACAACATGCATTACAAATTACAACTCTTCGAATAAAAGGGAACCATGATGAACAACAACTTCAGGGAAGTAAAAAAGAAAATGGGCCTAGGAAAACACTTAACACAAAATAAAGAATATCCATTTTGTGTGTCTTTTGATCAAAAATTCCAATTAACTTGAGAATTTTAGAACCGTGGTTGAAGCCCCAACTCCTTTGTAACTTTACACACCTTCTATAATTACACGTAACAGGAGTTGGTTAATATGGAAAAATTGATTTGAAGGTTTGAAAACATAAAATTTAGTTAAGAAATTCAAGTTGTTAAGAAAGTTTTGGTCGTTTCGAAGATGGGGATTCGTCAGACCCAATTCCTTCATCGGCCTCATTATCACCTTCCTCGTCCGAGTCACCATCGTAGTCTACAAGCCCCACCTGGAAATTATAATAAAAATAATATTAGCACATTTGGCGACATCTTACACGGTAGTTAGGTGTAGTTAGGCAAAAAAAGGAACCCACCTGTGTCACAGGTCCCTGAGTACAATAGTTTGCAAAGATTTCTTGAAATATTGACTATAAGGAAATAGAATAAAGAAAATCAAATCAAAATTAGTTGATTAAGTCTTGTAAATTCAACAACATTGAAAGCAATAATTTGCGGTTATAAAACAGAATGCTAGACAGTGAGACTATAAAACATAAAAGGAGGAAAACTTTTCAAACAACAAAAAGCAGGAAACATGCGACACAGTTAGCAAGGTTCAGGAGTACCAAATTTTGCGACAAAAATGGCATTTTGGTTGTGCGACTGACTACTTAGTTTCAAAGCAACAACAAACGCGAACTAAAATTGTGAAATAGAAAGTGAAAACGAACCTTGGATGGAACAGGAATTTTGTTGTCATTAGATGAGTTGTTAGGATTGAGAACGGCCGAGGCTGAGGATGAGACTGTGACATTGTTTGAGTTCAACGAAGTAGGAGATCGATTGGGCAAAGAGGTCACGACAGAATTTAAGGACCGCGGAGAAGTAACAGAATCCCCAGATTTCTTATCCAGCAATTTCCCTGCAATCAAAGTCAAAATTTCTGTCTTCATTTCTATTTCCAGCATCCAGTCGGCAGCGGCAGCACAATTCTTACCGATAGTATCCAGCTCGTCATCAATTTTTCGGTTAAGGATTTCGGGAGGAGATCGATTCCCAGGCACAACTGCCTCCCCATCCTCAATCTCATCCTCATCATTAAACCACATCTCTTCATCCTCATCTAATTGGCGAGGGTCACGTCGGAACCGATTAGTACGGAGAAGAGCAGGAACTGTCTCAATAGTCGATCTCTCCTTGAACCGCTCTTGATTCTGTTCATACTTGAGTTTGAGGAAACGGAAAGTCTGGACGTAGTTTACTTGATCCAAGGCTTCCCCATAGTTCTCCACTACATGATTCAACAGGAGCTTCGTCTCGTCCTGTGCACATAAAAAGAGGATAAGAAAATAGTTAAATTGGTAAAGAGAAATTCAGCTAAGGAAAGTTCAAAGTTAGAACTTACCCCTTTGAGGAATTCAAAGAGTTCAATGATGGCCGAATCCAGGAGATTGTACCTCCCATTGTTGCGCTTGAAGGCTTCTATTACTGGTCCAAAGAGATTTCCCTTGATAATGTACCTAACCAATAATATTTTATTTATAGCATTGTGCTTCGCGATCTGGGCATGAACAATTGGGTGATTGGTTCATTACCGATTATAAAGGTCATCTTTGAGAGCAAGGATTTTACGTAGGAGTCGAAGTGAACCCAGTACAAGGAACGTGTGTGGGGTGTTCATGAGGACCAATACCCTCCGTCCCAAGTCTTTGTTGATTATGTAGCTCTTGATGTGGTAGCTGTGGTGTTCGACACAGAAGGTCAGAAGCTCCAGGAGGAGCCACAGGAGCTGAGCAGTAGAGACATCGTCCTTGACTGGCTTATCCCCTATTGTGTTTGTCAGTAATGGCTCTGCAACAAAAAGTAAATGGACAATTAAAGTTTTCAAAAAAAATACTAAGATTTGTTCCGTGTGGGACCCTACCAATAAGTATGTGAATAGAATGTTTGTAGAATAAGTTAAGGAAATCTGATTTCTCAGACTTGTTAAGAGCAGCGAGCATATTTTCAGGGTCAATTAGTAGGCGGAGGACTCCGCTCAGTTGAACAGCTCCACCCATTCCCGGGTCTTTGTCATTTATAAGTTCGCGGATAATTACGTTCAATAGCATCGGATCCTGTAAATGTAGTCAAACTCGTTAATTCTAATTCTTGAAATAATTGGTTTAAATGGTGTAATTAACCACTTACGTCTTCGGAAGGGCCGACGGATTGGTTGATACAATACTCTCGGACAACGGTTGGGGAAAACTCGACTACGGCTGTTAGGACATCAATGGCTGCGCTCTTGGCTGCCGTATCGGCAATTGGGAGGGAAAGTTCCAAAGCTGGAAGAATGCCTTGGTGCGTCAGTGTCTTGAAGAAAATGAAGAAAACATTTTGTAGGTTAGCAAACTACAAATATGAGTGTTATAATTATAAAAAAAAAGGTTTAAGATCCTCAATTCTCATAATCATAAGCACACATAGGCCCACTTACTGCGAAGCTGGTGATCACTGCATAACAGCGTCTGTTCACTTTAACGTTTCTAATTTATCTGAGTATTGAAAGGAATTGAAAAATAGTTGATATGCGCATGACCCCTTGCAACGCAGCGCCTTTTCACTTGTCGTTTTCTCATCATCGGAAAGGTTAAATGATGGCACTAGTCAAAGAATTTCAAGGCCTTACCTTGTAAAAGAGTTCTCGGGACTGGGGCTGGAGGTTCTGGGCAAAGGCGCAAAGTTCTTTGAGAAATAAAATTAGGGATTTCCGTCTACTTTCTAGAATCCCCGGAGTTTTGAGGTCACTGAAAAGTTCATTCAAAAGTCGATTGTCTTCCTGTAATAAAAATGGACAAACGGAAAGTGAGTTTTTGGTTATTTTACCTTTCCAGCACAAAAGTTTTGCAGTTCAATGAGTACTTACTGAGATGAGGGTGACAATTTCAACCTTATTGAAGAAAATAAAGGAAGATAGGGTGGAAAGCATATTTTCTTCAAATGCGGAAGGAGGTGGGAGGACTGCGTCGTGGATGTATTGCACTCTGTACGTTTGATGGATTTTCAGTAGGAGGTCTGAAGGGATACTGAGAACGTGTTGGTAATTCGCCGACTGCCGGAGGTATTCTCGATGATTCTTCCGATTCTCATCCTTTACATTGGGATCATATTCAAGGCAACCAACGACATCAAAAATAAGATCCTCTGTAACATGAAATTCGGTTAGGTACAATACGATTCATGGCTAAAAGCAAAAGAAGGAAATTGGAATGTACTTGCCTACAAACAGTATTTCAAAGATGGCATTCTTATTCAGTAGAAATATACTCTTGAAAATGTGGTAGAGATGATGAAGGGCTATTTGATTGGAGGCTGCTTCAGCGGCTCGGAAAACGACCAGTAGTTTCTTAATATAACCGTCAGACGTCTCCAGTGCTAGGGCTAATTTCTCCCTCCGGATAGGCATTCCTAGGCAACCTCCAAATAGTTCTTGAATTTCTTCCAATTTTGTAATTTCAGGAGAAGGAAGTTCAATGGGAGGGGCTGGATCCCCAACATCCTCAAATCGTTCATCTTCGGACTCTTCCACAACATCCTGTTACAAAAAAATTTTGGATTAGACACACGCACCTTCATACATCTTCTGGAGTTCTGGAGATGGCCTTGGGCTTACCTGAGTAATATCTACGGAAGGATCTTTCCCTTGAACTTGGCAAATCTTTTCCCAGATCTCATCACAACCTGCTTTTTCTTGAAAGCTGAGTGCTAAATCAAAGTTATCTCCTTCTGACCACACGATTAGAGTATCCTGGAATTAATAAGTGCAAAGCAAAATCAGTCACAAATCTAAATCTGAATTAAGTCTTCATGTTCTTACTTGTTGTTTTTGGTAAGCAGTATCTGGTTGTATCTTAGATTCAAGCAGCAATGAGCCTGGAAAGATGGAGATGATAGTAGTATTACAATACTGTCCAGCCATTTCATATCACAACATTTAACTGTTACGTTATCACTTTAGCTCACCATCGGCCTCGGCTCTGACTAGTAGAGAAATACCCTTGAGACGATCAACGTAGGAAGAGGAGACGTGACCAGTTCCTCTATCGTCCCATTGTCTCTCGGCATTCAGGGCATATAATTTCACACGGCGTCTTGTATCGGTCATTTTAGTGCCTAAAATCGAATCAAAACACGACATTAACCTTACAAAGCTGATCAAAATTAGACAAGAGAAGAGGGCAGCGAACAGCTCGACGATGCATTACCAATTTATCTTAAACTTACCTCTTCTGCCGCTACCAATCGTTGATTGATGATTAGTTGAGCTCCGCTTGACGTAGTTCCGCTCAAAAGGAATGACGTGTAGCAACCTGCCAAAAAACAAACACAAGGGTCAGCGTCCCACCACTACGAAAGCTCGATAGTCCCCGTAACCAACAACGGTTGACTCACTACACTATGGATAATTTGAAGTTAAGTTAACTAAAAGGTTTATCATAATTGATTGATGATGTTTACGTAAAGTAAAAGGAAAGAGTCTCCTTATTCACTCTTGTCAGATAAACTCTTAATTCTTTTACTTTTTCACTCGACAACAACAAGGAGTCGACTCACACAAATCTTCTTTCTTTTGCACTCAAGAATCTTACCCCCGATGACCCCCCACATCCTCCCACCGGCGTTGTCACGTTTCGTCCCACCGCACCGGGTGACAATGGACAAGTCTAAACTTGTGGCAACCTAGGAGGGTAAGAATGGAATGACAACTTTCCCCCTCCTCCTCCGCACCGCCGCCACAAACAAACACGCGCAAACACAGCAGAAATCCGCGGATTTCAAAATCAAACAAAAATTTGGCGCCGTCTGGAGGTTACTCTAAGCGACACTCCATTCACCCACCCTCACCCTCTGAAATCATACGTGGGCATAAATGAACTTGTCGGGAATCGTTGACCCCCTAAAGGTGGATCTAAATAATTTTGGCCTTAAATTGTGTGATTTGTTACCAATAATTAATTAGCCAAAATTAAAAGGTGGCCGAAAAAAATCGCACGTAGTTTATTGCAATCTACGTCCGCCGTAAGGTACAGAGAACATGAAACTAGTCGAGCGGTGTGCCAGGCGTCGTAGCCACCTTTGACATGACCTTCTCTTCCTCGAGAGTCCCCTTCAGGTATGCTCCCCTTACTTCTCCCCTTCCTGTTCATGAATGGATTAATTAAAGTAATAATTTAAATTAAGGCAGTACTACAGAGAATATCAAATGCCTCCGTCCCTCCAACCCACCGCCTGGATATCCTACCCCATATGCGGAAGGTTATTTGGTATAATTATTAGAAAAGTTAAGCTAAAAAGGGTTCAATTAACGAGCAGTGGCTGCAGGCCCCTGGCTGACTTGACCCTTAGACGCGACACTGGAAAAAGTTTGACCCGCACTCGTGTAACTTTTATGAAAACTTGGAAACTGGGATCGGTTTCTTCGATGAGCGTGCGTGCGCATGACCTTCTGCCGTTCCAGTATCCTGCTTTGGTATGAAGGTGAGGATGGTTGAAGCAACAGTGACACTTGTAAAGATGAGAAAGGGAATGAAGTCCAGAAAATATATGATGGGGAAGTGGGCATGATTCATTTTGTTGATTTGTGGACGACGAGGATGACGATCAGCGACGACAGCGATTGCGATTAGGGTTCGTTCACAGTGGCTCGATAGCTTCCCCCTTGGAGTAGAATCGATTAAAGATATTTTCTTGAGCTAGACTTGTATTTGTGTTGTTGTATTTCTTGCGGCCATAGTTGTTGGCTATCCTAAAGTCTTCCCCAGGCCGAGCCCAGGTGCAGATGACCCCGTCTTGACAGGCAGTCACAATGGCTTCTTCCCGGAAAATAAGCGCCGTAAGTCTCTCATGTGAAATTTTCTTGCAGATGAGGGGCTCGAGGAGGGGACAGTCTTCTAGGCGAGGACAGGCTTGGGTGCCGATAAGCTTCAGCGGATCCTCCAAATTTAACTGGGTCAAGGAGTCGTTGGTTGATGAATTCCCTGGTTTTGAACCAGTGGTCTTATCCACTTTAGAACCCAAGCTAAAGTTCCGTCGATGCTCCTTCCCACCCTTCCCACTGTCCTTCTCCGATCCTCCGCCGAAAGTAAGGCCAGCAAAACGCAGTGACAAAAGCCCATGACCCTGTCCCCCGGAAGAATTCCCATTGTTCCCATTTTCGGCTACGGAATTACTTCCGGCTGCTCCTCCTCCCTTCTCATTTGAGCGAAATCCCTTGACTATTCCCCCTCCCCCGCCGCCGACACTGTCCACTACGTCCTTGTCCATTTGACCCTTGGATCCTGAAGAGGGGAAGAAATTGACTCGAGGTGGGCTCCCCTTTCCATTCATTTGACTTGGGCCCTTGAGCTGAGGTGCCTGGGGACTAGCATCACCAAGAACACGCCCACTCGCAGTCGTCGTAGGTCGAGACTTCCCAAAAGGCTGCTTCAGAATGTCCTCCGTCAAGTCCCATAAACAGAGCTGCGTATCTTGACTCACTGAACCGAGACGGTAGCAGGCAGGGAGCCGCGTATTCTCGGAAACACTCAACCGAAGGGCTGCACTTTCAGACGTCCGGCTCAGACGACTTCCAAGGAGATTCCGACTGGAAGCTGATTCATTCTGATTGTGATTATTGAGAAAGTTTGGCTTATTGTTTAGAGGGGGAGTGGCACTCTGAGCACAGGTATGGCACTGACGCTCCTCCTCCTCCCCGTCAGGACCAACGACAATAACATGATTGGCTGAATCACAGGAACAGACACTCATCGTGCGCGGATCAGTACAGTTGTGGTTCTGATGGTGGCCACTGCTCACTAATTCGTCATTCTCATCCGAATCTCCGTACGTCGTTGTGTATGGGTCAAAGGCGACCACAGATACCCAAGACCTGGAAAAGCAAGTGAGTGTTATCCCAAGTCTATGAAGTGAAAGAATTTTATGCCAAATGGTTACCTATGACCTTGACCTCTGGCAACTACTCGGCGTTCATTGAAGCTCCAAATTGTGAGAAGGTCATCTTCCCCTCCTACGCAGACGTACTTTGAATCCGGCGACCAGCAGACACAGATGAGACCGCCAAAATAAGATCTAGTCACTCCCACCAGCTCGTACTTTTCGTACCTAAAGTGTTAATGGGGGTAACGTGTGTCAGTCAGTGGCGTAGTTCCAGGTGCAAACATGGGGCGCTTGTTTAGTTTTAAGTTACCGGAATATCCTGAGGAATCCATCCTGTGAAACCACCGCCAGGAAGAGTCCACAAGGTGAAAAGGCAAATTCGTTAATAGCACCTTCCCCGAGTCCCCATCGGGTGATGGGGTTTCTGGGGGACTTGGATTTGCAGTTGGAAATCACATGACCTGGCCCCTGTTTCAGGTTTTGGTAGTGAGGAACCGTGGTTCCACAGGTGAGCTCAATGTTGTAGAGATACATTTGCCCACTTGCATGTGCCACCAGGAACAGCGTCGTAGACTTAGGTACCCAACGTATACCTAAAACAAATAAGAGTGGTAGTTGAGCATCAAAACATGAAAATGAAGTAAGCGAAAGAGTAAACAAACTCACAGGTCACGCGTGTCTTGTCTATCATTCTCTGCGCAAAAAAGGAGAAATCAAATTAATTAAGCCGCCATGGATGGACCGTTAGTGGAAAGTGGATGGAATTGGGACTATTGGAACCAATTTAATAAACCCGTTAATGACTTACATCCTCATTATAAAGCTTATTGACTTCCTTGGAAATTGGTTCGACTTGCTGGATTTGCCCTCCCGAGAAGCCGATGAGGAGAGAAAGACTATCTGGAGTGGCGAGGAGTGGATTGAAATCATGACAAGTGGGAAACGTCCCTTTGTAGACCCTCTTGTCCAACGGCTTCATTAGATCACAAATCTTGAATTATCCAACAAGAAATTGAACTCATGAATGCTTCAATGTTTACTTTTATGTGAGATTACAAATTGTGCATTTAGCTAAGAACAGACCTTCCGACTTCCTTGAAACGGATAAACGAACAGCTCCTTCCCGAGGTTGAAGCAAAACCTCATAGTAGTCCTATCCAGCACATCCGTGTCAGAAGGTAGTAGATCATTCCCAATGACCCCTGGAGAGTGGAGTGGTTGTGACCCAATGGATTGCGTTGTCTCAACCTCGTCCTCTTCATCGTCTTCCGCCGGGTTGAGATTATTGACTGAACTCGTGTCATTGTTGGGTGAATTGATTGTAACAAATGAAAGTCTTAGGGGTGGATTTGGACCCCCTGATGGGGGTTGCGTGGACATGGTGCCATAGGGAATAGGGGGTGGACGAGATGAGCGACTTAGCTCAAGGGAGCCCAGGAGACGGTAAACACCTTCACGGGTCGAGAATTGGCTCTTCAGTTCCTCACGGGTCGTACCGACTGACCCACCAAGGCCTCCACTCCCGTCACCCCCTCCAGAACAGGATGCCATCAAGTCCACCTCTCAATCATCGCTGCTCGCGGGTACTTGGCCAACACTTCGTAGCGTAGTACATTCGTGAAGATGACTTGTCATTTGAGCGATGATGATGACCTGTGAACGAGTTGTTGATGAAACTGCCTGCGCCGTGTATAAACTTGGTGTATTTAATTATTTGTAGGTTAAGATTTGACTTGACCTGTCAAATTGTTGAATATCCAGTGTGGAGAAATAGGATCCACTATTGTTATTTCGGCTTTACTTTCAGTCGAGTGTAAAAAGTGTAAGTGGACAACTCTATAGACTTTGGGTATAGGAGAATGAAACTGAGAGCGAAAGTTATAGGGCTATGGGAAGCGTAGACATGCGCAAGGAGGTCACTCACTCGTCTAAACACTCAAAATGTTCAATCAAGAAAAAAGAAGAAAAAGTCAGCAGGTCACAGACAACACAAACGATAAAAAAAGACTTCGGTTGCGGCGCCTTTGGAATTTGACTCAAATTAAAAAACGCAAAACATAATTCAAATGCACAACCTCCAAATTCAAAACCAGATATGGGCAAATATATATAACTATTTTCTCTTCAAAAAAACTTAAAAATTTTAAAAATTGCAGTTTTTAATTTTTCAAGGTGTCAATTTCATTTATAGCTGAAATGTTTAATTTTACAGACTTCAGTCCTGTTAAGAATTTTTTTAGTTCAGTTTTCTCATTGAATAAACAGGTTCGTTTATTCCATGAGTTTTTTTTTTAATTAGATAATTGAAATTCATAATTCTATCTTTTGAATTCCAGAATTTTTTAAATAATTTTTATCATATTTTTTGTTTTAAAAAATTTCCGGAATTGTGAAATTGAAAAATTGGAACGTGGAATTTAAATATTGATTTTTTTACCTAAAAATAGTGAGTCGACATAAATTATTTATTTACGGTGTATTAACTCCACTGTCATGATTTTAAAATCTACCAAGTCTGTCAGTTAATTTTAATTTCGAATCAAATACACTGTACGTGTGCCCAAATGTGGTGCGGGTTGTACGCGGGTGGAGGAGAAACGTTGACAAAAACCTCAGAATTCAATTCAACTCTTCCTAAACTACACGTGCTTCTTGTTCAAAGTTGTAAACAATTTGATTGTTCTATTTACAAACCTTTATTAATTAGTGACTTCCATAATTTCTAATTTATAAAGTTAATACACTGGTTCATGGGACGGGGACGTGGTGGCAGTGGCAGGGGTCGCGGCGGGGGAGGACGTGGAGGTGGTGGATCAAGAGGTCGTGGTCGCGGTGGCGCCGGCGGACGAAGTAGTTTTAGAGATCGAGGTCGAGGGAATAGCAGGGGCTCTTCCCTGTCACGTAAGGAAACTGATCATCTACGACAATTCGGAGAAAGTCACCCCGCAGATGGGATGAGTGCATTTAGTCCAGCGAAAAAATTCAAGCCTGATAACTCGTACGGGAGGAAACAGTTTGGAACTGGGATTCAACGTCCATCTTCTGAAGAGGAATCGGAGGAAGATAGTGAGGAAGAGGTCACGCCTTACAATGAACTGCTGTCAATTTTTACTGGACAGAAAGGGAAGAAGCCAGTACAAATTGTGAGCGAAAGTGAAGAGGAATCTGAGGAAGAGGATGGCCAAGGAGGAAGCGATGTTGAAGATGACGACGAGGAGCAAGAAGGGGGCTTGGCGGAGGGAGACAGCGACAGTGGCGGTGGCAGTGATAAGGACGAGAAAGCTGCATCTGGGGTCAACGGTCCGTCTGCATTACTTGGGGAAGAAGAAGCAGAGGATGACACTGCTGAAGATGTTGAAGACGAAGTTGAGGAAGTGGTATCAATCGTGGATGAAACGGTTATTGACGAGGCAGAATTGGATCCAGAAACAGAGGATGTAAGTGTTCATTTCTGTCGAGGAATTTATGAGTTTTAGTTTATTTTTCGTTCGGTTTAGGATAAATCAAATCTGTTGGATCCTTTCCTAACCCATTTCCAAAGAGAACTATCGACGGAGCTGCAAGCAGCGCTGGCCGGACCAAAACCCTTTGAGAAACGATTGAACTTGGACTGGCCGATACTCGAAAAACTTCATTACTCAGGGATGAGTGCGGGTACTGAAGCGAAGGAAGATCAAAAGGAAAGGAACCTCCTGCTTCCCTCCGAATCAAAATTAATAATCAATCCACCATGCTCCCCACCAGAGGAACCAGGAGAACCGAGTTTAGAATCCCTCCATCTTAAAACCCAAATGCATTCGACAATTCCGATTGCTAATCAGGTAATGCGAATGTGTGTAAAATTGAAAGGCGCCTCCTCCAGTTTATTAACCCAGTAATGCTGGTTCTATTCAGAAATGCATTGACCGAGCTGGCTGCCAAGCTCCTTTGACGCCTCTGCAAAAAGAGCTGCTTCTTCTGGCTGCCAACTACCGTGACATTTATTTTCCTGCTAGGAGTTCGGCGAACGAGGAGGAAGTTCGGATTGTTAGCTGCAAAATAATTTTAAACGCCTTCCGTGTTCTGAAACATTTGAAAAGATACCATTTTATTTTTTAGGCGTACTGTATCCATGCTACCAATCACATTCTCAAGACTCGGACGCGCATTGTCCATCACAATGCCAAGATGAGTAACAAAGTGGAGGTTCCAGAAGAGTATCGAGATCAGGGATTCGTGCGGCCAAAAGTTCTCATCCTCACTCCATTCAAGGAAACAGCTCTGCGGTGCGTCAATATTCGTCCTCACTTAAAAATACCATAAATTTCTGAATTAAATTATTTGATTTGGGCGATATTGTTTGTAATTCAGGATAGTCAAAACAATCATCTCTTTGGTTCTGAGCGACGAAAAGGGGAATGTCCAGAATAAGAAGAGGTTCGTAGACGAGTACAGCGGGGAAACCCTATTCTTCCCGAAAACAAATCCAAAGCCGGATGACTACATGGCAATGTTCTCTGGAAACGTGGACGATAACTTTAAAATTGGATTAGCCATCACTAAGAAAAGTATCAAGGTAAAAATAAAATATCAATTAGAATATACAGTAACACGATTTGAGTACTTAGATTCTGATATCCCTAGCTGCTTGTTTTGCTTTCCTTACAGTTGTACACGGGTTTCTATGCGTCGGACGTCATTGTAGCCTCTCCAGTGGGGTTGCGTATGATAGTTGGAGCGGAAGGTGAAAAGTATGTCCCTTGATCCAAATTAAGGATATAGATAACCGTAATTGTTCGATCCGTTAATTTGTGAAGGGATCGAGACTATGACTTCCTGTCGTCAATTGAGGTTGTGATTATGGATCAAGCGGATGTCTTCCTAATGCAGAACTGGGATCATCTCCTCCATTTACTCAAACATCTCCACCTCCAGCCCAAAACGACGCATGAGACCAATTTTGCTCGGATACGTCCTTGGGCTTTGGATAATTTGACCAAGTTTTACTCCCAGACGCTCATCTTCAGCTCCCTTATCTGTCCAGAACATCTCGCCCTCTTTTCTCGCTACGCCCGGAATTATGCTGGATTTGTAAAAATCATCAATCCAGTTCTCAGGTCCCACATCTCGCAAATTAGCGTTCAGCTCGCACAGGTTGGTTAGCGCAAGGGTTTCATTTCTCCTGTCTTTACGTGTACACAAACCAAAATAATTAAATGCCTGCCTCGTTTTCCCGTAGGTCTTCCAACAATTTGAGTGTGGGAGCATATCGGATGTGAGCGAGGCAAGGTTCCATCACTTCCTAAACAAAGTCCTGCCTAATTTCAAAGGGAAGTTGATGAGTCACACGCTCGTATTTGTATCCTCTTACTTTGACTTTGTCAAACTTCGCAACTACTTTAGGAAGGAAGAGCAAAGTTTTGTTCAAATCTGCGAATACACCAAGGACAAGAAGATTGCAAGAGCTAGGGACTTGTTCTTTCATGGGAAAAATAAGTTTTTAATCTACACTGAACGAGCTCATTTCTTCCGGCGCTTCCGGTTGAAGGGGATTGGACACATCATTTTCTATCAGCTCCCACAATATCCCCATTTCTATTCTGAACTCTGCAATTATATGCAGGTACGCTGCTTTGTGCCTAATAGTAATAATAACTCAAATCCGATCCGGCGACTTTATATTGATACAGAACTTATAACTTATTGAATTTCAGGAAGGGCATCAGAATCGGCGGGTGAGGCAGCGGAAAAATTGCAGCGTCAACGTCATTTACTGCAAATACGACGCAACTCGCCTAGCCTCCTTGGTTGGAACGGAAAGGGCAAACTACATGCTCGCCTCAGATAAGCCCACACATGCATTCGTCTCCGAAGCTGTTTAGAATGCGTGCGTGTCCAATTAAATCAGTACGCCTTCTATTCAATTGGAATTCTTATTTATGGGGACCTTGTTTTGACCTTGTTTATGTGGACCTTTTTGATACCTTGGCTTAAAAGCTTATGAGGTATGGATTATGGAACCAATTTCTGTTAAGGATGAACACCGTCAGCCGGAATTTGTAGGTTGATGGAAGTTACTTTGAAGGTATTCGTTTCTGGTACCAGGCATGATCTTCCCCTGCTGCAGTTGCCAAAGTCCCCCCGCTGTTTAAATGCTCAGCCTAGAAAACGTAAATACCGTTGCTCTTGACTATTATTGATCCCTGTATAGTAATTAGTATGAGGAATTCTTACTGTCTTGTGATACTGATACTGTTTCCCGTCCATGTCGGTCAGCTTGCCACCAGCAGCCACCAGAATGGCTTCTGGGCCACAGGTATCCCACTTCTTACAACCTGCAGCAGCATAGACGTAGGCGTGAGCCTTCCCTTCCAGAAGAAGCAGCACCTGTAATTATGAATTCATAAATTATTGTATTTTTTAACGAAAATTGATTATGACTCCTGCGGCGCTTCACCTTATGCCCTGAGCCGCCTGCACGTAGAATGTCACTGGGATCTAAACTGGCGATGACTTGCTCTACACGCGGGCTGGAACGTGATCTGGTTGTGGTGATAATTCGCTGTCCAACTGGCGGTGCTTTGAATTCCATTCCTCCGAAACCAATTCCTGGAGAAAATTGACAACATTCCATCAAATTCACGCTTGCGCTTCAATAATAGTAGAGGTCAAATTCTCAAATTACCTGGAATCCCCCAAACGGTGCGTCCTGAATCATGGAAGAAAGGTTGATGAATCACTCCACCGACTGGAGATCCATTCACAGCAATTCCCACGAGAACAGTGACATGATCTACTAATCCTAAAAGAGAACATTTAAGAGGTCATGACCATGGCGAGGACACTGACATTAATTATTTAAGCCCGGATAAGGCAGGGATGGTAGGTACCTTGAGTGAATTCAGCTGTGCCGTCCAAGGGATCCACCCAAATTACGACCTGTCAATAAAATCGTAAAATATCCTCATAAATTAAAAGGAAATAAGAAAATGTAGAAGGTCATTCGTACATCTTCTTCAGAAATTGACTTGAAACCATCTGGTACTTCTTTGGTTAGGATTTCTGGAAAGGGATGAATACCAGGAAAAGCAGGAGCACCGGCAAGGATATTTTCTAAGTCCGGGTCATCTGCCAGTGATTGGTCTGACTCTTCACCAATTATCGACACTTTTGGAAAAGAACTGGCGAGCTTCCTGACTATGTAAAGTTGAGCAGCACGGTCAGCCGTGGTCTGGAGATCATTTATTCCCTGAATCAAATTCAGAATTGACATTAAATCCCAGCTTCCCAAGCTTAGCTAAAAGCTCCAGTTAATCCATGACCTTTACCTTGTCTATGACCCCAAGGTTTCCTTTTTGAAGAACTTTCCTAACGATGCCTCCGGCGACATTGACAATGGAAACAGTTTCACTAACGAGGCGAAGGATTACTGGAATTTTGGATGACATCTTTCAAGTTTAACGTTAATTTATAACTGGAAATGAAATAAGTAAAGTAAGTTCAAGCACAAGGGACAAGGATTTTGTGGTTTGAAGTGTCAAAAAAACTCACTTGACTAAAATCAATCATTCATTCATTTGTGAGGGCGAGCGAGCGGAAGAGAGGTCACGTGACGCATATCCGTCAAAATAGGAATTCGAATAATCTAAGCAGCAAAGTTTACAACAATCAATTTTACACGTCACCCTTAATTTAAATTGTGGAAAACTTTAGACGCTTTTACATTTCAAGGTCAAAGTTCAACTAAACTTTCGCCAGGCTGCTGCTGGATCGTTCCTTTCCCATCCCAC
>JAQIWD010000396.1:0-22301 GCA_034694825.1 Anurida granaria
TCACTACCGAAGAAGACGAGGAAGCGCAAATCGCTGAATCAGCTCCCATGTTGTATGCCTATTGATTAGGTCATCCTTATCTCGCGCCGACCAGGCCACCAATTGGGCCCATTTCGGTCACTCCTTTAATGAACAGCCTTGCTGTGCGAAAAATTAACCTCCTTGCATCAGCACCCAGGGGAGAGGGGAGCATGTGACGGATCCTGTGATTTAACAAAAAGGACCAAGAACGAACATTTTACTGAGGTCAAAGTGAACCAGATTTGCAAAAAAAAAAAGATGAGGCGACCAGATTTTTTGCACCTGTATCTTCGTTTTTGCATCCCAAAACCAGTTTTAACTTGTAAAGGGAGGTGTGTCCAGAATTAATTGACAAGGAACAATGTGAGAAAGCACATTCTGGGATCTTCTGGCACAAGGACATCTGCATCTGCGGTTGCTCCTACTTTTTTGCACGCCATTTTGACAAAGACCGCCCGGGCAGTTGGTTAATGGATGTGTACGAGCAGTGGGGTTTTCTTGGGTTAAGTTAAGATCGGATCGATTGGAGGAATCATCCCCTCAACAATTCAACTTCATTTGCTCAGTCTCTGGTGAGGAAGTGAACCAGTAGGAACGGACAATCCAGGACGCTCTTATCCCATTAAATTGTAAACACATTTTACATTACTAAACTTACATCATTTTGGCAAACATTCATTAAATATTTAAAGGAATCCACAGTTTTTGGAACCTAAAAGCCTTGGTCTAACCACGACTTTTCTTGTTCACTTTTCCAGGAACTCGGGAGTTATTTTTATATTCGCTGACGTCAAGATGCTCCGGACGTCATTCCTGAAGGGCCTCCATTTCCAGCTTGGAATTGTGGAGAATGGGGGCAAGTTTAAATCTGGCGCCATTCTGACGTCACCCTGGACCCAAACAATGGCGACATTCAAATCCCAACCTCCGAAAAAGGAATTCCATTCAACGCCTCCATCTCTACTCAGAAAACATCGACATCTTAATGGAAACCCGCGCATTCTCATCACTGGTAAGTGACGCATTCTTTTGGAGTCGTGCACCGCTTAACTTCTTCACGGGAAGAGGTTAGCACATACTGTTGATTTAAAAATTTGTTGTGTTGATTAGGGAGTTTGGGACAACTGGGCTCAGGCTTGGCTCGCCTCTTCCGTCAAAAGTATGGAAAGGAAAATGTATTCATGTCCGACATTCGGAAACCCACGGAGGAAATCACGTCTGCGGGGCCCTACATATTTGCCGACGTGCTGGACTACAAATGTCTCCAGAAAATTGTGGTGACGCATCGGATTGATTGGCTAGTTCACTTCAGTGCACTCCTCAGTGCCGTGGCTGAACAAAACGTTGCCCTCTCCATGAAAGTCAACATTCAAGGTAAACATTTAAAGGGAGGGTCAGAGGTCATTCCTTAATTTCTAGCGGGAAAGTTTAAATTCTTGTGATTTCGCCCACAGGAACTCACAACGCGATTGAACTTGCCCATCAGTATGGACTCCGTCTATTTATTCCAAGCACAATTGGGGCATTCGGTCCTGAATCCCCTCGGAACCCAACACCCAACCTCACCGTCCAGCGTCCCAAGACAATTTATGGAGTCGCCAAAGTAGGTCACGGGGTGCACACCTCTAATAATTAGAGCTGAACTTTATAATTATTATAAAATTAGCGAATTCTGATTGGTTCCCGGTGCAGACGTCTAATTTCAAACACTGAATTCTGATTGGTTCCCTAGGTCCATACAGAACTGTTGGGTGAATATTTCCACCACAAGTTCGGATTGGATTTCAGGTGTCTCCGATTTCCAGGCGTCCTATCATCGGATTCACATCCCGGTGGGGGTACCACTGGTAAGGAAACATGTCGCCAGCTGTCGCCCGCACACGCAGTTCGAGGGGAGGACCTAAATGTTTGGAATGTTGTGGTCCTTAGACTATGCCATTCAAATATTCCATGATGCCCTGAAGCAAGGTCACTACACTTGCTACCTTGGGCCCCATACGCGCCTCCCCATGATGCACATCCATGACTGTCTCCGGAGTGTTGCGGAATTTATGGAAGTCCCTCCAAACGCCCTCCCACTCCGGACGTACAACGTCACGGGCGACTCGTTCACTCCGACTGAGCTCGGATATGAAATCCAAAAGGAAATTCCTGATTTCAAATTGGATTACCGTCCAGACCACCGTCTCGCCATAGCCGAGTCCTGGCCAGAAGTATTCGATGACTCATGCGCACGGCGTGATTGGAACTGGAGGGCGGATTACGACACGGCAGGAATGGCTGCCTCCATGTTGCATGACCTCCGACCCCTCTATGAACCCGCACCAGCACGCCCCCTGGTGGCCTCAGCCCTTGCCTGACCTCTTGCCCTCCTCTCTCCGTCCATGGGTCCAGAAGGCGCTGGATTTTAAAATAAAAAACTGCCCGGGGGCATTCCACTGAATTACAAAATTCGATCCATAGTTTGTAGCATTGCTAACAGAGGTCGGGATTTCGGTTAATTTTAAATGCAATTGTGGGTACAATTAAAATTCTCATTGTAAATACTTGGAAGTTTTATCAGCCAGGAGCCAAACTTCGTTGCGACGATTCCAGAAATTATTGGGAGATGAGTAGACGTTGTTAAAATGGAGAGCACGAGATCCCAGTTCTGACTCGTCGAATCGAAGTGTTTGATTCGTTAGAAGATTTGAAAGATGGCGCAGTTTTTGTTCAAACGTTCCAAGCGTTGCGTAACCACCAAATTCCCTTTTGAAAACATTCAAAAATAGAAAAGCATGCGCCCTTGGGAAAAGAGGAGGGGTGACTTACAGAGAAAATACTTTGAAGCTCGGGCGGATTCGGAGTTTGACAGTCGGTGGTCGAGTTCTTGTCGGCCCTGCTCGGTACGGCTCGTCCGGAATTTGAACGTTGGAAGGAACGTGGATGCAAGTTTCGTAACTATAGAGGGCGCCATTCCTGTGATCCACTTTGGTACTCAACGGAACTGAATGCGGAAGACCAAGTTCTGGTCGCCACGAAACAATTCAAACAGAACAAAAAATTATTGACAAAAGGAAGGAAATTTCAAACTTACGTTTCCGGTAGGCAAACAAATCCAGGAGCATCCTCTCGTTTTTCTCTTCAAAGCGTTCCGGCGTTGCGAATTCCTCTGCACAAATCCATTTGGAAGTCGGATAGGACCGTTCCTCTACATTCTACAAACGAAAATTTAAAAGTTCGCGCGCCTGCGTAATAAAATAAAAACTTACAGTCTCAATTTTGCGGATGAGGATGTAGGGTAATTCGTGCACAGGCTCGAACCATGATCCTACCCAACCAACCAATGGAATCACCTGCCCATTTCCCAAGTCTAGAGTGAGGGAAAAGGCGGCAATTTTCAAAAATCCTCCCAAAATTCGATGCAACCTCATTTTCCAACAGTTTGTCAAAAATGGGGGGAGGAATTCCTGGAATGATGCTGGAGCGAAATTAAGGGTTACAAGGAGAGAGTTAATTAAGAATTCTCAGCTGTTCTGGATGCATTTTATCAATTAACTTGGACTTAATTAGAATATTTTCACTGTATTACATTGTAGGACCAGGAATTAATCCGCGGATTCAACATCCATTGGAGTTTCTCCTGCTAATGTTGGCCCGGCTGCTGGAACTGCTGGAGAAGTATCCTCATCAAGAAGCATGGCGGCTGGCGAAGGTTCCTCCACCGGCGAAGCGTCGGAAGTACTCGGCGTAGCGTCAGAAGTACTCGGCGTAACATCGGAAGCGCTCGGCGTCTCCCCGGAAGCGTTCGTCCCTCCATTCTCGACCGGGGGAACTTTTGAATTCTCTCCCAAGATTTCTTCATCTTCTCCCAGCAACCATGACGAGTCTTCATTTTGAAGTGCTTCCCATTCCGCCTGTGGATCCTCCTCCTGCGTCTGTGTGTTGCTTTGAGAGGCATAAACGTTCACCCTCGTTGTCGGCACTGATAAAACAGAATTTGAAATTAGCGCCGCCATTTCGTCAATTTCGGAATTTCTTACCCGTCACACGTGACTTCCTTGCCCGTCCCAAGTTGACATTTTCACTTTCCTCGTAGTACTGATTTGGGTGTTGGATTCCACCGTCGACAGTTGCAGAGGAGTGCGTGTACTCGAAATACTTTTGACACGCAATCTGGAAGTGTTTCTCTTTTACGAGGTTCATAATCTCACGGATGCCTACACAGGGGAAAACAAATTAAGAAATAACCTTCCCCTAAACGTTCTTTAAATTTGAACCACAAACCATTGTCTGGAATTTTGGCAGCAAGGAGCCTGGAGCGGAGGGGGACGGCGTCGGAGTGACGAAACGGACAACCATGGTGATCTCCCGTGCCCACAGCCGAAGTGATGATTTTCATGCAACTGTAAGGAGTGTAGTCTGCTCGTTTCCCTTCTTTTCCATACATGTGACGAATGTTGTAGAGATACTGTTTGTCAAACTGAAAATAGAAAATAGGGAATGATGACCTTTGACCCTTGATTTGATATGGGAAAATGAAGGGCCCTTACTCGGTTCCCATCCATCCCTGCTTTCTTGGTGAAATTAAATCTCCAGAATTTTGTGGCTTCTTCCAGTGGGAGTCCAATTCCTTTGAGAAAGAGACCCAACTGGAGTCTTCCAAAATGCTTGATATGATGCTCTTTCTCAACCACATCGTAGAGCTCCTTCATGCAAAGTGGAAACGAATTTGTGGATTTCTAAAACAAAACAACAAAGCAATCTTTTCAAACTGCAGAATTTGTATGATTAAAATGGAGTATAAAAGAATTGTTCTTACGATTGGTAAATCCTGGAAAGACACTGAATTCTCTTTCCCTTTCTTCGGTTCAAAACTTTTCCCGGTGTATCGCTTATCAAAATCATTTAGGATTTGGCAGAGGCGCTCATCTTCTTGGATTTCTGGAATCGCTTTCTTTGTCAACTGAAAACAAAAATGATCAGTCAGAAGAGTTTTTACAAAAGATGAGGAGGATTGGACTTACGGCAATATTACGAGAGAGACTCTTCCTAAATTGAGTGGCAATGATGACAATGAGTTCTGTGTAGGGGACAAAGGCCAATCCGTCTTTGAGAAAGACCCGACGAGTCCGGACGAGGTCTAAGACAAGTTGGAATCCAACTTCATAGTAGTCCATGTCACCGGCACTTGCGTTTGAGACCTTGGAAGTTGAGTTTCGGATTTCTCCAAGATATTTCTGAACAATCTCCTTATCCACCTGTTCATAGGGAGAGAAATCAGGAAGGTTGAATGGTTCTTTGAATGAATTTAATTTGTACCTTCTCAAAAGTAAACTTGTAAAGATCCAGGAAGGCTTTCCGAGATGTATCATTGACATAATGGAATTTAAAACGAAAGAAATCCAATTCCATTGCCAAGAACCATTTACGAAGCTCCTCCGACCTGGAATCAAAATCCAAAACAAAAGGGGAATTAAAGTGGGATGAGAATCGGGAAATGTATTAAACTTAAGTTACCTGCAATAGGCAAGACGAAGAATAAAGTGAGAAATGTGATCATATCTCCTGCAGTTGCAAACTACCTCTTCATTCAGTTTATCTTCTTTTTCTAATCCAATGTTACCATCGGTGGCCTATTTTAAAAGCTCCAAGTCATAAACATGATTCATGTTGTTTTGTCAGCAGCTAAACTTACGGCAGCCAAGAATTGGTTCAACTGTAATTTCTTGAGTTCATCCTGTATTTCTAATACCCAATCCTTGGAGTACTTTACCTTTGAAGTCAAGTTGACACGCTCGATTACGCGGAGTACTAAAACAAAAAATACAAGACAATTCAACAACTGGAATAATGAGATCCTGAGATCTTGTCCCAAAAGTTCACGACCTTAGTGTCCTTACATGAAAGTCGAGCCACAGCATACTCTTCAAATTCTTTGAGTGAAATGGAGTCGGTTGGGGGGTCGAGGTAAAAGGTCAAACTGTGTGGATACTTCTTTTGTAGGTCCTCATTTGCTGAAAGCTTGAACCTCTTCCTCGATTCGACAGTCCTTTGCTTTTTCCCTTGTACGGATAGTCCTGGGATTGTGCCGAAATCCATCACTCTGCCTTTGTCCCTAGAATTAAGTACAAGAAATTACAATTAATTGGATCAATGATCAATCAATCAATCAATTGATTAACTCACAAGAATATTCCCGTTTGTTCTGCTGTTTTGTCTTTTGTTGTGGTGGGATTTGATTTTCCAGCTGATTGTTGGCGCCCAGTCTCAGAGTTGGGAACTGGGAGTAGGCGCCTGGAATGGAATTAAACAGTTACCCCCTCCCAACACCACCAAACGGCGACCTGGCGACATCAGGCGACATCAGGCTATAAAGTATTGTTTTAGGAGGATAAACCATTAATTATTAATTCTCAATTAGTTTAATGATGGAGGAATTTGGTAATTGCGGAGAGAAAGTGAAGAACGAACGAAAACATTTTGGGAATGGCGCCAAAATTCAAAAACTAAAGATAAGAAACTTAAAAAAAACAGAAAGTACAAAGGAAAATGGGGAATTTGATAACAAAAGTGCAAGTTGTGGGGGATGATTAATCACCACATTTAATCATCTTCTCATCTCAGAAATTAGTTTAGTTTAGTCATCTGTGGTTAGAGTATCAATTCCCAATTATTATATTTAGACTCCACATTCCTCTCGTCCTTGTCTCACATGGGGAATTGAAATCAACTAAATTGTACTTAAACAACTTAAAATAGACGTAAAGCGTAAGAAATTCTAATTGTTATTTTTGAGCATGAGTTCAATTTTAATGTAAGATGCTGTTCCGTTTTCAGAAAGACGTACACCAACAGCCGCCTGACGAGTATGCGATGCTACATTGCTGCCATCTTATTAACATCTAACTTGATTCCATTATAACACGACGGAAGATATTCTAGGGCGTAGTCCACTAATCTCTGACAATCAATTCTGCGTTGCCCCGTGGCTATAGACAAGATCGCCACTACGAAGCTCTGCCCAGGTTCATCAACCCACCGCCACGGGGGTGAATATCGTTTGGTAGTTCGAGAAGGAGACGTCATGGGATCACTAGATGAGGAACGGGGTGAGGGCGGAAGTGGACGGAATCCGGGTAACAACCATGGGGGTCCATGTAAAACTTGCGTAGATATTGCCAAGTGGTTCCCAGTCGTCTTTATTGTTGCTGTGATCAGTTGGTCCTACTATGCATTCGTTATTCAACTCTGCCTACTTACAATGTCGGAAATATGGCTGAAGATCCTAAGTTTGACAATTTACCACATTGTACTCGCTCTTTTTCTCTGGTCATACTGGCAAACCATTTTCTCTAAATCAGGTCGAGTTCCTCGCAAGTTTCGAATACCACCAAGTAAGTTTAAAATTAAAACTCATGAGAGTGTAAGATTTTGATTGAAACTTTTATAACCTTATGACCTTTTTCTTTAGCTGAGTTGGACCGGGTTGAGTCAGCGCAGAGTGAGCAAGAAGTGAATACAATACTTGGCTCAATCGTTCAAGGGAATCAACTCCCCATCCAGACAAGAACAAACATCAGTCAGATTCGTTACTGTGAGAAATGTTCCATCATTAAACCGGATCGATGTCACCACTGTTCCGTCTGTGGACGTTGTATACTTAAAATGGACCACCATTGCCCTTGGGTATGACCTTCCGACATGACCTCCATCCACTACTGTTGGTTCTAATGGATTCTCATTTTCCTCACAGGTCAACAACTGCGTCTGTTTCGACAATTACAAGTTCTTTGTCCTTTTCCTGGTCTATGCCTTTCTGTACTGTTTTGTCGTTTTCCTCTTTTCCTTGCCCTATTTTATTCAGTTTTGGAGTCGAGATTGGAACGGGAATGGGAATATGGGTGGTAAATTCCACGTCCTCTTTGTATTCTTCGTCGCAGCGATGTTTGCAGTGAGCCTGGTCTCTCTCTTTGGCTACCACTGCTACCTCATTACCAAGAATCGGTCAACTCTCGAGTCATTCCGATCTCCAATCTTTACTGATGGACCAGACATTGGAGGATTCAGTCTTGGGACTTATCATAACTTTGTCGAGATTTTTGGAGAAGACAAGAGGATTTGGTTCCTCCCTATTTTTACTTCCCTTGGAGATGGGATTGTATTCCCAACTGCAAGGCAGACACGGCCTGGATTTACTGGAAATTATAACTCAATCGACACGACGGAAACCTCTGCGTGAGTGTCCTTTAACACTACCTAATGCTGGGCTGACCCTTGACCTTTTCCATGTATTTCCAGGACCACGCCCCCACCTGACTATGACCAATGCATCGATGTGAGAGTGGACGCGAATAATCCCGGAAACAATCCGAACCCCACCGACCCTCGCTCACCACCGTCACAACTCAATGGCCATCGTCTCCTGAACCAAGGGAATGGGAACAGGTCACCCCCAGCAGGTCATCAGGGGGAATCAGGAGAGAATGAGTCCCCACTCGTCTACTTTTGAGTCAACCAAGTGTACATGGCAATTAATCATTAAGTCAATTAACCCAACAGAACAATCACTTTGGTCACTTTCTTCAGTTTCAATTTCCTAGTTGTCGGCCTCTTACCAGGGACAATCACGCGACCACTTAACTTGCTTCAACTTTGACCTTTTGTTGGTGGAATGATTCTTAGGAATTCCTGTTTGGAAGGAGGGGGATGGATTGTTTTGTTTGAATAAATGGAATACTCTGCCAGGTACATTTCCAAGTATTGTATTCCAATCAAATAGAAATATTAATTGTGAGTTGAAATTAGAAATTATTGATTAATTGGCGGACCTTATTTGGCTCCTACTTCTACTGCTTTTGGTTCTTCTTTTGGTGGATCCTTCTTTTCATTCTTCTTTTCCAGTTCCTTCTTCTCTGCATCTCGATTGACCAATTTGTTATTGATGAGATTATGGAGGGCAATGATGGAGCGACAAAGTGCAGTCGAATAGACGACCAACATTTGATCATTCGTCTTGATGTACAAGGACTTTACGAAATCAGGATTAGTCACGTCTGGAAGGAGGTTGAAAATATCCTGGAGTTGGTAAATTATTTGATGGTTCACTGGCAACTGCTCATCCGCAACCTACCCATCACATGTACATCAAAACCATTAGTTTGTATTCACAATTAAGTTCCTATTCATTTACCTGTCTCAAGTAGTTTCGAATATCGGCGAGTTGGGAGGATAGTCCACGGAGTCCCGTCAGCTGATTCGTGACACGTTGTGACAAGCTCCCAATCGTCGTGTCCTTGATGTCCCTCAAAAGATGCTCAACCCCCACTTCCTCTGCCTCTTCTGCCCCAATCTCACTCGAGATGTGTTCAAAGGATTTGGTCGTAGGTGTCCCATCCTGCAATTCGTCATTAATCAAGACATCAGCTGATCGTACAAGGGGTTTCGATTAACCACTGAATTGTTCGACAAATTACCTCATGTACTTCCTCAACAGCGCGATAAGCTTCAGTGGGAAGTCCCAGTTGCCTTGGTTTGGCATCAATGATGACGAGGACAGCAGAGTGACAGTAGCGTCGAATCAATTCATTAATCTCGACATCATTCGGATGGAGTTTGGGCCCAGTGTGGTACCAACCCACAATCTTCTCACGAGCTGGAAGGGACGGAACATGTTAGAACCTGAAATTCATTTTAAATTCACTCAAGGAGGTTTACCATTGACTTTCTTGAACATGTTGAACATTTGCTCGAGGTAGTCATGATCCAAGAACCACACGGTTTTATCTCGATCATCCTCATCAAAAGGAACTGAAAAACAGAACAAGACATGTCATGATTAAAGCAGCAGCAGTTATAAAATGATCAAGATTCATAGGCTAATGCCATCCTGGTGACTCACTCGCAAAACTGTTGGAGACGTCCAGAACCCCTTTACTGGACCATGAACCGAGTAAGAGTCCAACGACCCTCTTGTGACTTCCAATTTTCCCCATCCGGTTGAAATGATCCACGACACTCAAGAGTACGAGGGGATGAACAACTACTCGCTCCACGACCACATCAGTGCTCGTCACAGGGGTTGTCACTGTAGTCTCCATTGTTTTGACCTTTTCCAAAATTCAAGGGGCTAAAACGACATAAACAAAAATCAAAATCAGCTCGTTTTCATTCAACTTATTACACGTCATGTCAAACACGTCCGGATCCGGACATGAAGATGAGATTAAATTGATTCTTACCGGTTGTTGATGATTTTCTTCCTGAGTAGAATAACTCGGATGACCAATTAATTTGAATCAAAAATCTAAGAAAACCGGAATGAATGAAGATGAAATTGCAAAAGTTGACAATTGAAGTTGGAGTCTGGCGCATGCGCGTCTTCGTTCCAGTTCCTTTTTTCACAAAATAACTTGACCCCCTCCTCCGAGTCACGTGACCTCTAAAAAAGGTTCACAAAAAAACCATCATCGGCTTTTTTGCACAAAGTTTTTTTTGGGTCCACCTTTTTTCACACCCTACTTCACTGCCCTTCACTTTTACCGACAAGATTTTACAAGTTTCTGTAATTTTAAATTGACCTTAAGTATTCTAAATTAACAAGTTAAGTATTGTGCTACTAATCATCAGTCACCTGAACCGGGTATCACCGGTCGTAACATTGTCTGACTTACGTAAGTAACGTCATTAAACCCCCTTGCAATATCTAAACCGGCTAAAACCACTGCCAGCGGTGGTTGAGGGGAAATCGGGTGGTCTATCAACGCTGGCTGTTGGCTGTGGCATTTGGCTCGTATCGCTTATTTCATAAAGTTTAATTTGTGGTTACTTTGATTAATCTCATTCCATTGTGTGTACTTATGACTTTTCCAGGTAATCTGAGGCGTCTGGATCCGTCTTCCTAAATTGAATTAGTAATCGACGCATCTTCCCTTTTTCCTGCAGGCAGACAGAACCACGGGATCATGACGGAAACCATGTAATGAATTTTATTGAAAAGCTTCATTTGATTGATAACAAATTGACGTTGATCTATTCTGACCCATTTTGTCTTTGTCTGTCTTGTAGTAAATTCAACGAAGCGGATGGTCGTGATGGATTTGTGATTAGTGAGGATACGCAAGTCCTGAATATTTTCCCAAGTGGACCCACTCAGAAGATTGTCAACTCTTCTAAAGTGAAACTGACGAATATCGTTGACTACTCGTGGGATGCTCAGTATGGGATTGGGAGGCTCACAGCTACACACTACAGTCAAAAGTACATTGCCTACTGTGTCAAGGTGAATGGGGTTGGGGCTGTCCGTGTGGTTGACCTTGACTCAAAGGACCGCGTACTCATCCGTGGGAATCGTGGCTTGATACGGGATGTTGAGTTTATGCACCACGCAGAGGAAATTGTACTGGGATTCATTGACGAGTATGGGAGCTACTACATCTGTAGACTTGACAAGACACCCAAATTAATGTAAGTCTGGAGATTTAATCATTAATTAGCATTCAAATTAATGAAATCTCATTCTCAATTGGTTATTTCATAGGACCGTCTTACTTTTGAATGTTGAGTTGGAAGGGAGTCCGAGTCGAATGGAATGTCGTCGCTTCATTTGGTGTCGCTACGTTCCAGACGACGGCGGAGATTCAAGTGACCCTGAAATTACGTCATCACGAGACTCTCCTTCTTACCAATTTGCAATAATCGAGAATGACCTCGTAAGAATTCAATATAACAAAACATGGGAACTCAGAGGTCATGAAAGGTCACTCTAAATTTGCTAATCCTAATTTTAGGTCTACGTTGCCAACCTCCTGTCTGTGACTGCGAAATATGGTGATGGGGTTCATAAGTTTCCTTCCCTTAAGGGCTCCTATTTGACTATTCGTGAGCACACGAAGGGAGTTGTGGATGCTTCCTTTGCTCCTGACGGAACTGCAATTGCAACGGCCAGTCGGGATGGAACGGTCAAATTCTTTCAGGTAAACGTCACAGTCATCCATCCCGTTATTCCAACTCCAGTGCCACTTTCAATGAATTATCTTTGTCTCTTTTAGATTTACTTTTTGTCATCGGATAGCGATGGGGAACCACGTTGCCTGTACTCGTGGTCACCACACGACGGAGAACCAGTCTCCAAGATTTTCTTTCTGGACGACCATACTTTGACAAGTGACTCTGAGTATGTCGCCAGTCGCCTTCTGGCAAGGAATAACATTAATGTTGAACTTTTGACCCAACAGGTCCCAGTATTGGAAGTTTGTGATTACGGCAGGTCCTAACATGAATGAGCTCAAAATGTGGAACTGCATGAAATGGGAATGTGTCCAGACACTCCGTTTCTCTGCCTCCAGTCCAACATCATTCCGCATGGACATGAACATCACTGCCAATTTCTTTGTCCTCGCTGACTCAGAACGCAAGGTGAGAACATAGTCAGGAGTAAAGGTGACCTTTGACCTCAGGTGTTGAGATTACAATGCGTTTTTTAGGTACTGTACGTCCTCCATGTGGAGCATGATGAGAACGCAGCTCGATTCAGTTGGATCACCGAATTCTCCGTCCCTATCCCCGTTCTTGGGTTCAACATTTGCAATGCCGAGTTTTGTAAAATGCGGAAAATTGTTGAGCGTGGATTTGAGCATTTCCGTAAGTGGATTCCGTCTCAGCATTTCTTTGATTTTTTTTTGTATTTTCATGTTTGTGCTTGTAGTGACCTCGGATAGTGACGTCTGTGTGGGTGCAGATGTGTGCATGGTTGACATGCTCTTTGTCCAACCGAAATCCTTGATGGAAGCCTCCACGGCCTTTCGACCTCCCGTCGAACAAATTGGACATGGAGCGAATAATGGACGAACACAAAGTAGGATCTCATTCGATGACTCTGTCTCTTTCAAAGGTAAAAAATGGCTTAAAACATAGTCCCCCCAGTTCCTCAATTATTTTTGTTTTGTTGAATTTGTTTTCAGACGAAAATGAGAAAGATTCAGATGAGGATGATGGAGAAGTGGATGAAATTGAAGAAGAGGAACCTGTAGAACCTCCACCAAAAGCAAGGCGCTCCCTTTCCCCACTCCGTCACCCACCACCACAAATCCCATCACCAAAATCAGCTCCAAGTATTGCAAGTCGTGACATGTCACCAGGGGTCAATCCACTCCGGAAAACAACCCCAACCTCTGTGATCTCCGTGAGTCACTTGACGAAACAGTTGAGTTCCCTCATGGGTGTTGGGATGAGTCCAAATCCTTCATCAACTCACGCCAATCCATTCATGGCCACCATGGTGGAGAGACCTGACGTCACCTTGCCAATACGCGTCCGCACTTCCAGTACGAATGGGAATGTGAGCAATGCCTCTTCCAGTCCCAGCAGAGAAGTAGAGGAAATACTCAGTCCCAAAAACACGGAATCTCGTAAGCCTCCCATTTCCAGCGTTTTTATGCCCGAGCTTTGACTGATCCAGTGATTCATTCCAGTGATCCACAAACCTGAGGTTTCCTCATTCCTCTTGCTGGACACGGGGTTTGGCGGGGGTGGACAAACGAACATGATAAGTGACCTTGACCAGGGACTTGACATTGAAGGGAACCTCATTGACCTCCGGAGTGGTGGGAAGATAGAGAGTCCCAAATCAAAGTTACCCTTCAAAACTAAATCATTGGGTGCTGGAGAGTTGGTTGGAAGTCTACAATTTCCAGTAGTCCTGGAACAGGTCAACAGCATCATGGACATGATGAAGGCACAAGCTCAAGAGTTGAAGGTATGCACTCCCCACATGTCATGACTTGTAAGGAGGTGCCCTTAAGTTGAATGTTTCCGTTTAGGAATTACGTGGTGAGGTGAGTCGTTTGAACGGTGCTCAGCAGTTCATGACCTCGCAAAGGTCAGTGGATGAGACGACCATCGCCAGAGCCCTTGAAAAGTACACGGCCCTTAATGATGCCCATTTGAGACGGACGGAGGAGTCCATCAAAACTACCGTCATGGCCCTGGAAAAGCGTGGTGTTCCAAAAGGTTTTACTGAAAATGTGACACTGGACTTGGCCCATGCAATTAAGACTGAAATTGAATCCACGGTTTTGCCACGTACGTCACCTTTGCCGAATTCACTTTTCAAAACTTTAACATTTGTTGACTAATTTTAATGCAGAACTCCTCAAAATTTTTGAGCCAATTTGCCTTCATTTGACGAGTGAGATTGACAGTATGGTGAAAGGAGCCGAGACAAAAGTGAAGCAACAAATGGGGCAGATGGTCAACAGTCACGTAAGTAGAACTCATGACCTTTAACCAGCAGGTCATAGAGGTCAATTGGATAAAATGTTGTGCTTCTTTTTCAGGAATTCAAGAGTATGTTGAGGGATCAAGTGGCTGGATCAGTGAAATCCGTCTGTGATGGAGCCATGAGTGACGTTTTCTGCACTTCCGTTTGTCCCAACTTTGAGAAATCCTTGCATGGCCTTTTTGAAACCATCAACGCAACTTTTATGAAAGGGACAAAGGAATGTAAGTGACCCTTGAGCCTTGACCTTGACTTGACCTCCAGTTTGAGCTAATCTTTCTCTGGTATTATTCCTAGACATGGATGGAGTTGAGACTACTGTGAGTGCGAGCAGGAGCCATCATGACGATCTCCAGGATTCCCTCAAGCGTCAGTTTTCCACCATGCAGGATACGCTGGGCAGCGTCTTACAAGTTGAAGTGGAGAGTCAGATGAGACAAATTGCGAATGGAATCCGGGACGGACTCTTATCCCAATTTGAGCAGACCGTTTCGTCGGAGATTACGAGGGCATTTGCAGAGCAGCAGCGATTCTTCGAAGTCTCCGTCATCCCCCGGACTGGAACTCCAGCCCAATTCTCTGATTCCATGAATGCGAGTGGTTACTCTCCAGCACCACTTGATCCAGCAGTCAGACTCGCCCAACTCACTTCCTTGCTTGAGTCTGGTGAGGTCGCTGCTGCTTTCACGAAGGTAAAGTCAAAGGTCCCAAGTATACCACAGTTCCATTCATCCCTAATTTCAATTTGTTTCCCTGGACATTCCAGGCAGCAAGTATGGCTGACCACTTTATCCTAATGTCACTGGCAACGAAAGTGTCACCAAACAAAGTATTCACACGTGACCTTCCTTCCGTTGCCCACCTCTCCATCATCCAACAAATGGCGACGGATATCACCACCCAAACCGAAACCAAATTAGTGTAAGTCACTTTTTCAACCAAATGAACAAAAAAAAGGCTTCCATTTTGAAAAATTTTAATTCAATTTGTTTTGTTCCAGGTACCTCCAAAGTGCCGTTGGGTCGCTGAACTTGGCAGACCCAAACGTTTTGCGAAGTTTGAATCGAATTATTCCAGTTTTCCAGAGCAGCGTCTCAAAATTTGCAGCTCAGAATCCAGATAGTCCTTACCTTGGGAATTTGCGATTCCTGGAAATGGCGTTCGTTGGGATTGGGAATCGGTCACAACAGCAACCAACCACGCCCCACTCTTCCTCCCACTCACGCTCTTCTCATTACTAAATCTCACAGCCAAGGTCACCTGTCAGGAGGACGAAGGTCAAGCCTCATCAAATTTCAAAATTGACAAGTTATGTACGAAATTTCTTTTAAAATTGACAAGTATTAATGGACTAAATTTTCATGTTGTGCCCTGACACACATTGGGATGAGCACAAATTTTAATGGAACACTCCCAAATTGTTTAAATCAATTGGCTCACCTCATTTGGTAATTTTTGTGACTCTTGATTCCTTTCCTCTGCTTCTGACCTTTCTATCCCAATTGATTTTGAAACGAGAGACTCAAGAACATTCAATTAGGTAATCCTAGTTTTAGGTAATTTAATAACTTCATAATAAAATTTTTATAATTACCAAATCAAGGTTTTAAGGGAAATCTGGCGGGGTCTAAGATTCGGAAGAAGGACAGTCACCACCTAATTTAGGACCTGAAGGGTCATTGTGGATCTCAGTTGTCTCAGACTGGAATATTGACTGGGATACTGAAAATGGTATGATGACCTCAATTGTGGGTGCGGGTGGTGGGTGGAGAGTGACGTGCTGTTTCCTGTGACATCTCAATGACTTTTCACAAACGAAACTCTGCCTGCATTCTCCCTCCGTACATTTAAATCTTGTCGTGAATAACCTAACTGGATTGGGGTCACGGATCGTCCGTTTCTTGGCTGGTTTTTTCGTCCATTGATCCAAAATGCTGTCATAGTTTCTAGTCTTGTGTTGCTTCACCATGTGCAATTTGAAGGATTCTGGATGGAGGATAAGAAACAAATTAGGAAACAAAGAAAAACGAGGACGAATTTGTAGATGAAAAACTTACTGATGGTCCCAGTCTTGTACTTGCAGAATTTACAACAAAGTTGAAAAGGAAGTACATCTGCACTCAGTTTCGTTTCTCTTTTTGCTTTTTCTAAAATGGCTCTTTTGGGATGAATGTGCTTGAAAGGGGTCGCTTCCTCCGGAGGTGGTGGATGTTTCCGCTTGATGTGTGTAGTCAAATTGGATTTGACAGCCGAGGAGAAGGGACAGTTGGGGCAGGCGTAGGGCTTCTCTTGGGTATGCGTCCGAGTATGGCGTCTGAGGTCAGTTGCAGTTTTGAAGGCACTTGGACAAATGGTACACACGTAAGGACTGTCCCCTACAGAAAAGAAAAGGTCAACGTGACAAGCCAAACATCATCCCAACCATTTCTTTCCGTATACAAGACTCTACCTGTATGATATCTAACATGGATATTCAACTGATTCGAATCCTTGGCCCGGTAAGAACAGAGTACGCACCTGGAACGTCAATCAACGTCTCTTTAATTTAGTGAATTAACTTCTTGATTGATGGACTAATTGAATCCTTACCCAAAAGGTTTCTCATCCGAATGGATCCTGGCAGTGTGTCTCTTGAGTGCTGTCGTGTCATTGGTGGAATATGAACAGGGTTCGAATGTACATTGGAACACTCGCTCCTTCCCTTTTTCATGAGCTCTCGTATGAACGAGTAACTTGTCGTAGCGACTAAATTGTTTTGAACATAACTCGCAAGTGTAGGGCTTCTCACCTGGAAAGAATCAATAAACATGTAACGGGTCATGTCATGACACGATCCTTGAAATAGAAACGACATACCAGTATGTTTCCTCATATGGCGGAACAAGTCTTTCTTGTAGGGCGTTGTATAGGAACAACTTGTGACCGTGCAGAGGAATCGCTTCGGTGGTTTCTCTAAAGGACAAAAAAAGAGAATCCAATTGAAAATTAAAGATTTGTTAACCTTTGACAAGTATTAACAAAATAAAACCTGTCAATCCTTACCTTTTTTCTTCCTTCCTATTTTGGGTTGTTCTTCTCCGTTGTCTTCTGTCTCTTCCTTAAATTCTTCTTCTTCTTCTTCACTCAGTATTCCTAAATCCTCCTCCTCCATGGCTAAAGGCACCAATTAATTGATTGATTAATCAGCTGATTTATGATAATTTGGAATATTTAAAAGTTTATTTTGAATTTGGCGCCCTCTTCCCTGATTGGTTCATTTCTTTGTTTTGGTTCATCGGGGGTTGAAATGGAGGTGGGGATGAAGAAAGGGGGAGAAAAGGGGGAGGGGCTTCTCT
This sequence comes from Anurida granaria, assembly GCA_034694825.1. Classification (NCBI taxonomy): domain Eukaryota; kingdom Metazoa; phylum Arthropoda; class Collembola; order Poduromorpha; family Neanuridae; genus Anurida; species Anurida granaria. The sequence continues at coordinate 17,614 of JAQIWD010000396.1, forward strand.
TTCAACGTGGAGGTGAATCCTCAATCTGTTGGCAAACTCATCTGTCTGTCTCTGTCTAAATCTTACCGAAGGAAGAGTACCCAGTACCGTTCATTCGTCACATTCATCAGTTCAACCGGACAACTAACACCAGGCTCACCAAAAACTAATTGACACAAACTTACATCAAAATGGTAAGCACTAATCTCATCTCAACATTACTTTCATTTTCAATCAACCGGCGTATAGAATTCCGATCATAAACTTAATTGTTTTGTTTATGTTCTGCAAGTTGTAACTTGTTTTTATTTTATTTTTATTCCTGTAGCCTGCTCCAGCAAGTTCAACAACGGTGGGTGCTGGTGGTAAATCTCCACGCGGTGGCGGCGGAGCTCCTCGTCCTGCTGGTGGGAGCGGTGGTGGGGCAGTTCGTCAAAGGAAAGCAACCTCAACGACAGCAGCCAGAAGTGCACGACCCTCTACTTCCACCGGTAGCATGTGGCGGTTCTACACGGATGACTCTCCTGGGATCAAAGTGTAAGTGACTTATTCATTTGTCATTCGACTCGTCTTTCCCTTCATTGACTGACTAGATCAATTCCGGTGATTAATTAATTGAATTACTAATTTCGTTTCCAGGGGTCCAGTTCCAGTCTTGGTGATGTCACTCCTCTTCATTGCCTCTGTCTTTATGTTACACATTGGATTTAAAGTATGGAAATAACTTACTAGGAAGAAGCGTCTTCTACTAATTAGTAGTGGGTCTTCCAATTGGATTCCAAGTGTCACCACCGCCATCATCATAAGTTTCCCTGTCTCCCCCTGTGTTGTTGTTGTCCGTAAGAGTTAAACTGTTTAAGAGTATCTAATGAAATTAATTAATTGGATTGTAAGATTCTAATTATTTACATTCCGAATTTCTCATTCTTGTACCAAATGGAAGATTCTGAAGAGAAGGAGTTCTTACTCCCGTCCCAAACAATCACTTTATTATTCATTTATTCATTCACACATTCTCATGCAACGGTCATAGGTTAGCCGGAGCCTCATAAACAGCAAAATTCGCTGAGGATTTGCGAGCAACATTTTACAACATTCAATTAGCTCCACTCCTCTTTCATCCGCTAGATGGCGCGTCACACTTCTTTTCTGAATTCAAAATGACGCTTGGTTCATGTAATTTTTGCAGAATTTTGCAGATTTGTAAATGATCACGATCAGGGAAGGAGACGCCATAGGATGATCTTGTTAATCGCTGCCATCGCTGCTACGCACTTTTTGCCAAAAATTCAGTTGCGGATGGAGATTGGACTTTAAACTTGGCGTTGAAGCAACTTGTTTTGCAAAAACTGCGCAGTTACTCTTAAAATTGTTCCGAATGGTTAGTTATCTTCCCTGAAATTGCATCAGAATTCATCCAATGTCAGAAGGGATGAGATGAATCTGTGAGGAATGTGGAAGGATGCCTGTTATTGTTTTGTGTATTTCTGCATAAATCTGCATCCGAGTTGCAGCTCAACTGAATTGATGTGAATGAATTTGGTTGATGATGTATGTATGTATGTTGAAGGATGGGAGGTGGTAACTATAAAAGCATGCCACCATCCAGACCGCTCAGGCCACATCGGGCCCATTGCAGTAACTCCTGTATACAGATTTACTGTAGTGGCGTTTCCATCAAAGAAAACCTTTGCTGATGATGGAGTGAATGAATGGAGTGAGTGCAGGTGTTGCATTCCAAGAATGAATTACTAATTAGGAAGAAGAGGGAGAAATGACCTCTTCATTTTGTTTCCTTTCCAACTGAGATCCTCATCTTACCATTACCATCCTCATCTTCATCCTCACACTCGGACTCCAGTAGACCAAAAGACAAGATCCATGGGATGTGACCCCTTGACCTCTAACAGGGATCCCCATTAAGTAAATTCGAGACACAAATTCCAGTCAGGTAGTCCTTCTAGCCGTGCAAAAAAGTTTGTAGATTGTTATTGTGCAAATAAAAAGTTGAAAATACTTCCGCGTCTGCCTAGAATTTCATTTCCTGGATGGGCCTGCCAAGATTCGCAAATTGGTCTGGGATTTTTTCCCATGCGAATCCCAACTGCATTTTCCAAAATCCACAATGCGTCCATTTTTGCCAAATTGTGAAATGAGGACGGGATAACCTTGAGTCCCTTCAAAAACCACCAAGTTCACAAAGCAGCCAAATCAGGTTGTGTTGGATGTTTTTGGCAGTTGCGAACGTTGCGAATTTAATTTATCCTTAACCACTTTTTTGTACAGTGCAATTAAAATGGCATTTTAATTGCACTGTGCTTACTTGCAACGGGTAGGAATAAAGGAGAAGCCAAAATTATGCAAAAGTTCGCTCCTCAGCCGTACGTGTAAGTTTTTTTGCGGAGATTTTGCAAAGTAAGGGCCATGTCTGGGTGTAACTGCATCCCACTGCCACTTACATGCAGATTTCGTTTGGCAGGACGGGAGGAGATGAAAGGAATCTCCTTTTGCAAATCTCCTTTTCTATGCAATCCATGCATCCTTGCAGTTTGCAAATCCTGCCATTTGCAAAAATATCCTTGGCAGTTGGAAAATGCGACTCCGACATGGCATAAAAATGGAAATTTTTGCAAAAGTGGAAGATTAGATAATTCCAGACTGCATGGGATTGAAGTCCTTCATCCTAATCTCTTCAGCGTCTGGAAATAAAAACCTGTTTTCCCATTACGGATTTACTTGAATGGACTTGCAAAAATTGTATAGAGATGATCTCAGAAATCTACTCGGAGCATCCCCGTCTCGTATTTTTTTGCAAAGAGGATTCTTATCAATAAGGAAAGAATGAATGGGACCTCAGTCTAATTTTAATGAAATTTGACATTGGAAAAACAGATCAGTTTTCACTTTGAGCCCAAAACAAACAAAGTCATAAATTGGCCCCATTTGCATTCCCTAACGGCCCCTACTTGCAAAAAATAAAGTTCGCATTCACCCAGAATCCAAACGGAAAGAGGGTACACAGAAATTAATTTACAAATTTACAAATTGTCTCAACGTGCCCCTTTCTCCATTTTCACTGAAATTCGCCGCCTAGGTTTGAAAATTGGGAAAAGTTGCGTTGCACCCGAAAAATCGTTCCCGACGGCCAGAAAAGTGTTCGCACCTTTTAATAATTTCGATGTGAATTTGTTGATAAAGCGGAATGAGACAGTTGACCTCAAACCACGGCGCGTTTAATTAAAAATGAAAACCACAGACCGGCGATAGGGGTAAAAGGGGAAACCCGGGTGAAAAAAGTTTAAATTGGACATGTATCCCCTCCACTTTTCATTTCTACGCACTTACGCACTTTTTGTGCAGAATGCTGACGCACGCATACTCCCGTTTTTGCATTGGAGGGGAATGCGTGTTTATTTTTATGAGCTCAGTTGACCTCATTTTCTGCTTGCAAGTCAAGAGATGATGATACGAAGAGGAGCATAAACGCATTTTGATTGGTTGGATTTAGAATGAATTGGTTTAATTGGTTGGAAAATAATGTTGGGAATCCCCCCATCCCAGAAGTCAAAAGCCACAAAACTTAATCTTCCTCCAGCCGCCACAGCAGCGTGTCCTTCAACTGGATTTTGTACATTCTGGATACTGGATAATTTTGTCCAGTCCACCTCTCCAGGACCATGCGCCATTTCGTCCCTTTGTAATAAGTCGAAACAAACCTCACCGAATTCGGATTGGGAAGCCCCAAATAGACGGATGGATCGATACTCTCCACCTCCTTCCTTTCCAAATTACTACGACGTGGAGATTGGACCCAATTCACAGTTTGAATGAAACAAAAACTCCCTTTGCTAAAGCCAAAAATTAATTAATAAGCTAAAAATTAATTAATGGGGATGAATGGACTTTTAATTAAAAACCACAAGGAGAATTGACATTCCCAACTCCAGTTTCTCCAGGAATCCACTTACGCATTTTTCTGGGAATTCACATGTTTTCCAAAACGCACGAATGCTCCGGAAATGAGGTTTTTTAAAATGAAAAACATTTCCTTCTTGGCGGTAAATTATAAAAAAAAAAAAGTGACGGGATTTGGATTTCCTGTTTCACTTTTCCATGTGCATGTGCAGCAGTTTGGCTTCTCTGCCTTCTGCCTCCTTCTCTCCTTCTGCCGAATTGAGGTCATCCTGGCTCCATTCATTTTGGTGGTGGTGGAGACTCCTGCGTGTGGCTGGGGAAGTGGAGTCGTAACACGCACATTTCCAATACAAAATGGAGAAAATGAGTTCCAACATTTGCAGTAGAAGGGAAGCTGACTGGGGTTGTAGAAAAAGGAGGAAGGCGGCTGATAGGGACAAAGAGCCAGAGAGCCATCCATGGGATGATTGCGAAATGAGCCCAACTCCGTTTTCCATGGATTGCAATTTGAAATTGGGAAAATGGGAGTGGGTGGTATTGCCAATCCACGCGTCTTTTGTTAGTCATGGGGAGGGAGGGTGTCAATTTATTCTTATTTTCAATTCCTACTCACTTGGTCATAAACCTTGGAATTCAATTTCCCATTCACCTTCATCCGACTAACAAAACATCCAAAGGGGACCTTGGAATTTTGCTCACTCTGAAATAAGACTCACTCGGCTGCATTTCCCCCTCATCTACTCACAATTTACACGCACTTGGGCTCTCACCTCACTTTTTGCAAGTCTACTAAT